>MU864970.1:0-47869 GCA_033576145.1 Cladorrhinum samala
AAAAAAAAAAACAATAACTCTCACCCTCCCACTCTCATCACCCCCAAAAATTCCATAAAAAAAAAAAAAAAAAAAAAAAAAAAAAAAAAAAAAAAAAAAAAAACCACACACCATCAAAATAGTCTAGATGCTTTCCCAAAACTTCTAAATACCAAATAATGAATGCTCTCCAATGCAATATGCTCCCGCCCTTTTTTTTGCTTCCTTGTAAAATGAAGTTGCCACTTGCTATGCGTATCGATGACCATCTAAACCCTTTATGCACCTAAAAATCACCCCGTGTAAGAATAAAAACCGCTCGTAATCTGCGACTTTAAAATCCAAAAAAATGATAGGAAGAAAAAAAGTTAAGGAACGAAATAATAATATGTAAACGAATGAAGCAAAAACGATGAGATTGTTACCATATTGCCACCATCTCCACGTCGCTTACAGATCCTCATCGTCGGACCCGATCCTTACTATAGTCGGCCCGTTCCGAAGATAATCAGCAGGCTGAATCATGTTTCCCTGTTCCAGCTCCGGCAGCGTCAAAATCGTAACTCCATCAATGACCTCATCGGCCACTGGTCGCTGTTCTTCGTTGTGTTTGCCCTGCTCTTCATCCGTGACAACCATCTCGTTGTCATTTCCTGCCTTCCCCGGCTTCTTGGGGGAATTCACTTCCACTACCATCGCAGATAATCTCCTCTTCCTCCGGTTCTGAATGTTTGTATCCCTATCAGAATTGGGCGTCGCGATCCCTTTTCCCCCCGGTGTCCCAGTCCTCGATCTCGACTCCGTGTAGCTCTCGCGACACTCAGGCTCACGCATCCCAAATCTTTCCACCTTTACCTCAACCACCTCGCGCGTCGTCTCAGACCAGCTACGACACAGATTCGCCAATGGGCGATGAGGCATCTTCGAATCCCCAAAACCATCATCATACAAACTCCCAACCCAAGCCTCCCTCAACTTCAGCCCCAACGCAAGGCTCATCTGCCTAGCTACACTATTCCCCACCAACCTCCACCTGTCACGCAACAGCCCCAGCAGCACCTCCTCATCCAGGAATCCCTGGGCCCTCCTAACCTCCATCAGGCTCAGCGGCCTCGGCTCAATCCAGTGCAGCCCCTTCGGGGTCCTCGCATCACTGGGCGTCAGGGCCGTAGTGACAGTGGCAAAGACGTCACTTGGTTTTATCCTCGACCATCCCTGAGCCGTAGGCACGACCCGGGACGCTCCCTTTTCTGTCGTGAAAGCATTCGCCTGTCCGCTGCCGGGGAACAATCCCCGATCCGATGCCGACATGACTCCATTTCCTCCCTTCCATGCCTTGACAAAGTTTAGACCATAGGGGTGGGTAGGTATGGCATTGATTTGAGCTCTCAGAGCCTTGCTCAGGCCAACCACGACTCGATGATCAGGGAAGGATATGCAGCTCGCTGTTTTGCCGTCATCTAGCCTCGGTAAATCGCCAGTAGCTTCCAGAGCGCTGACGTATTTGAAGGGAGCAGGGGTAAATGGCCGTCGGACATATGGTTCGTCGGTACACAGTTTACCCAAACTGCGCTGCCCAGCGTTGGGAAAATGAGAATGGGATGGGGCAGGTGCTTCCGGGAGCTGTAGACCAGGTGCGGCGACGAACAGGAAAACGCGGCTTCGGCGCTGAGGAGCACCATGCGACCAAGCGTCGCCCATGATTAGCTGGGCCTGGTATCCCAAGCCGACTATAGCGCAAAAAAGTTGCGACAGGGTGTCCTGGTTCTGATTGTGCGTCGTCTGCACAATCGCCGTGACGTTTTCTAGAATCGCGTATTTTGGTCGGTAAAAATCAACAAAGGCAGCAAAGGACGCAACCAAAGATTGGTTCTTGATTTGGTGCAGAGTGGACTTGTCGAGAGTGAGCAGGGAGAAACCAGGACAAGGGCTCCCGGCCGAAATCAGATCGACGTCTCCCGGCTTCGGAATATTATCCGCATACTTGCCCTCGATAGCCAGCCGCAACAGGTCATCCACTGAACCAAGAAACGGATGCGTCTCCTTGGAAGCGTTAACCATGTATGTGTGGATGGCCTTCTCGCTGATGTCGTTCGCCCACAGCATATCAACAATGCCGCTATCTTCTAGGCCGCGTCCAAGGTTCCCGGCGCCGCAGAACAAATCTAGTCCCTTCAATTTCTGGCGGGGTGAGAAATATGGATCGAAGCCTTGCCGCAGGGAGCTGGGAATATCGACGTAAGCAGGGCATCCACCCCGCTCATCGAGAAGATGGGTTATGTAAAACAAATTCCCCGTGCCATTGCGATTGTAAGGGCTCGGAATGGCTTCCCTGTCTGGGAAGAACCGAACCACGCACCTCCCGACAATCTTGTCCAGCTTGACAACGACGAACTTTTCCGTGTAGAGGAGCTCGTTCGGTGCAGCTTTCGATGATGGGTCCACCCTCTGCCTCCTGAGCAGCTTCCGTAGCCGTACAAATACGATTGCGCCCTGCTTAAAGACTTTTACCACCTCGTACGGCTCACTAAAGTTGTCTGATAAGTTGATGACGGCAAGAACGGTATCGCCGGACTTATAGCTGTGCTTTTGGGCTTGATGAGAACAGTTTAGATGTGATGTCTCCAGAGTCACCCAACGGCGGTGCTCGACGATGTACATCTGACGCACAAAGAAATTCCCTTTGTCCGAAACTTTCTCAGGACCAACGAACCAGTCAAAGTTATGGACAGCCAAGACCTCGGTCTCTTGAACCTTCTTCTCGCGTCCTTCCTCACAGGTGCAGTGGTCGGAGAAGAACAGCTCATTCGGCCAGGGATATTTCATCATGCAGCATGGGGTGTCGACAGGTCGGTAGAACCAGCTGACGTCGAAGCTCCGGAAACCGTCTTTGGCAACGTGAACCTTTTGCACTCGACCAAACCACCGAGGATCTTCGGACATGTCCTTGGCATCGATAGATCTCCATTTAGTGTCAGTGGTCTCCCCGTCGCGAGGCGTTGATATCGTGTCTCCGATTTGGATCTTGTCGATTTCCTCGACCGGCAGATGAACCCGTCCTCTCCGGCCGACGAATACGGCTTGGGAGAGTTGAGCACAGCGCAAAGGTGCGCCAATATTTGGCTGAGCTTTTCCGATAGCTTGTAACACCTTGCCCAAGACCATGTGACCAAAGCACTCCTTGACGTACGGTGTGACAATCGTCGGGGCTTCTTGCTGGTCCTGCCCTTGCCGGATGAGTGGGAGAGGTGGAGCGGTGGTGGCCTTGTACTGATTGAAATACATGGTTTCTCTAAAGAGTCTCAACGACGATGCCGTCTTGGCCCCCAATACTCCGTTCATTTCTTTCCAGATATATTCGATGTTGCCGTTCACAGCGTTCCTGAAGTCGGTGCTGGGGTGCTGTTTCCGCCATTGTTGGAATTCATGGTGTTGCCCATGCAGCTTTACGAGCCACTTAAGAAAGTCTTTCCTGAAAGATTCGAGGTGAACTTCGCGACGCCCCTGAATTAACCAAGATGAGAAATCAATCACGTGTTTCCCAAGATCCGCTACCCAAAGAAAGGGACGGTGGAATCTCTGGTATTCCACCGCAGGCTTGCCGAGCTTATAATAAATGTCTTTGCCGGCATTCCAGAGCGAACGGACCCAGATTTGATCTCCCACCGTTGGGTTGGAAACGCCGTAATTACCGATAGGGAGCTCGGCGACCTCGATTCGCTCGACCCAAAACTTGAGTTTCCCGTAGCTCAGAACGCCGTCAAAGAAGAACCTCTCGGAGTTTTTTTTCGTTTCGAGCGATGACAGGGTGCGCATTTCGTAACTGTAAATCTTTTCCCGGTGGATGTACGCAGCAAACTGGTCAATGTCGAACTCGATAAAATCTAGCTTGCTAGGGTCTGCTTGAGCCTTTAGAGCCTCCATCAGCGCCGCCACAGCATGCCTCTCTTTCGTTGAAGGTGCTGGAGGCACGAAACCTTCGTGTCGAGACCTTGGGGTCGCCAGGGTGGACTTTGGCAGGTCGACGTACACATTACGACTCTGCTCGACATGGAACGGCGGTGGACTCTCTGAGACGAGGGCTCCTGCTTCCTCTCCCTCTTCCAGACCTTGCTGACCCTCTGCGGTGGTACTGGCCTCCCAGGACTCCTCTGGACTCTCAGGAGGTGACACAGATGCAGACAAAGACGCAGGTAGCCTGGGTGGTGACAGCGGCGATGGCGGATGCGCGACGACCTGGTGGAACAACGGGTGCAATCGCTGATACGGAGCGGCAACCTGGCCGAAAGATGGTAAAAATTGGCTCAAAAGTGCTGCCTCCTCCAACTCAACACTCGTCAACGGTTGGACTGGGAAATCGTTTTCTCCGTCGATGGGCGACCATTCATCAAGAAGGCTCATTTTTTCTGTGAGATGTGTCAGTAAGAAGAATGTCGCCAAGTTTGAAAGGGAGCAAATGGATACCTTTTTGCAAAAAAAACTTGAAAATTTTGTTGATTCTTTTCGTTTCATCATCAGCGTCGCCACTGAAAAGAAGGGGTGTGGTGTGGTTTGGCAAAGAAAACTCTTGATTTAATTGCGTTGCAAGAAAGAATATAAGTACGTTAGAAATAAGGGAAAATAATTATTGTCATGGCGCAACAATGGGTGGTAAATGGGTGATGAATGAATTGTGAATGGGCAACACACGCGAGAAAATGGACGTCTATTGAACCTCAAAATGATATTGACCAAGAGAAAAAAAAAAAAAAAGTAAGTCCTCTAATTCCCTCCCTTTCAGGTTCAACCCCACCGAGCGACAGCAAGA
Organism: Cladorrhinum samala; assembly: GCA_033576145.1. Classification (NCBI taxonomy): domain Eukaryota; kingdom Fungi; phylum Ascomycota; class Sordariomycetes; order Sordariales; family Podosporaceae; genus Cladorrhinum; species Cladorrhinum samala. Next base: position 4,787 of record MU864970.1, read on the forward strand.
CGAGTTTTGTCGGTCGCTGGGGTTTTAGCATTCCAGGATCGCTCAAAGAAAGTGCAAACTGCGTTTGATGCTTGAACCTCGCGACTTTATTACCTAGGCTCCGGAATGGGAACGCGTCGTGAGAAGGAATTGGCCAATCAAATTACGGCTTTCGGTTCGAGATTCCACAACTCTTGGCACCGAAGAAGCCAGGGAAGGAATAGACAACTACATCTGGATTCCCAAGTTCATGTATATGAGCATATATAGTATAATATCTAGGGTAAATCAACATAAAAATGTTCTAGATAGGCTACCAGCTCGCTGATGGCTCTTGATACCTTTCTTTCCCTCCGACTATCTGTTCCTGAGCCACCTGGTCCTCAAGCTCAGAGAATGGATCCTCTGATGTTTCTGTCATCATCTCAGCTATTTCAGCACGCATGGCGGCAATGTCATGCCATTTGTCGTCGTTGGACCTGGTATGGTCCCTGAAAATGTTCTTGTCTTCAAATAATGAAGGGAGTCCCTTCACCTTCCACGTCTGAGCCACACTCCTCGCATCAACGTTGAAAGCATCCGAGGACGCCATGCGAAGTATCGTGGGCCAACGATTCATGATAATCAGATCGTTCTGCAGCGCTGTCATCCTTTCCTCAGACGGGGGGTCCTCCGGCCAAAACCACGTGCACTCCTGATGTTCAATGAGTGCTTCCAGTCGGCCCCTCAGTCGTCGAACCTCGTCAGGATCAATATCCAAGTGTTTGCTCATCTCTACAAAATATGTAAATGTCCGAATCACATAGGCGTAGCCGACATGCAGCGGCGTCTTGACGTCTTCCAGGACGTATTCCGAAGTCCATCCGTCGAGTATCCAGTCCATTACTCTCACCATCTCGGGGGTGTTGCCGCAGCATCCCATGGCCAACATGTATCGATACACTGTGGCTCCAGCAATGTTGTACCGCATGGCGTTGGGTGGGTGTAGTTCCGCCTCGCTGCTATTGCTTCCCCTTCCCATGCCGGCCATGGGGTTTCCAAGCTCCTCGAAAGATCTCATTGCATGCTTGTGCGCAAGAGCGATGAGCACCTCAACCAGAGACTGAGCAAGCAGCTTTTCGCGCTCCGTGTAAACGCCGTCTCGATGTACAAATGTCGCCCAGTTCAAGATCTTGCGTATCATCACACAAAGAGACATGAAGAAGACCGGGTCGTTGCCCTGTCTCTCTACTGCCCTCTCATAGATTAGCATGAAGGCAATGAGCGTCGTCTCAATATTGGACCGCGAATTCGAGCTGTGGCTTGCGTACAACACTTTATCCTTGGCAAGTGACTTGAGAATCGTGTGCCAAGGCTTCCGGTCATGCTTTGCCGCCTTCAAATTGAAAGCCTGGTAACGGTAGGCGAGATCGATTGCCTCGAGGATTGTGCTTGGTTGCGCTTCGGGTAAACCTCCTGGCTCGAACTTCCTCACGCGCGGTGTGTGGCCCTTTTGCACCTTGCACAGCATGTAGATCCAGGCGTTCATGATGGTCACTGGCAGATGACTGAGCATGGTCATCTTTTCGGGATTGGTCCAGCTCTTCCACTGCATCAATGGGCGAGCAAACTCTTTCCAGGGACTGTCGCAAAGCACCCGAAAAGCTTGGGACTTTTTCGGGGCCATCTTGATGAGCACCTCTAGGCAATACCCGGTCGGCCTGATTCCGTCCGAGAGCATAAGGTCGTACAGCTCCTGAGGCTTCGGCGGCGTGAGCCTGGCGATTGCAAACTGAGTAAGGTTTCCATTAAAAACCTTGAAGACTTCCTTGGAGTCGCCAGGCCGTACTGTTGATGAGTTGCTAACCTGGGCCGCATGGAGCTTATCAAACATCTCAGCGTACACTTGGATGTCTGGTCTAATGTTTGGAATCGGGGGCTTCCCAAACATCATCCAAGCCTCCCTGGCGTTCTTGGTGGCCCGGATTCTCATTGCCCACTGAGCATACACGTTCAGACCAGCCAGCTTTCCTGACCACCTGGGTGGGGCAAGCGACCTCGTCTGTATCGTCGGGGCTTGACCAAACGTTGATCCGCCAAGGGCTGAAATCGCTCGATCCAAGGCGGTATCAGGGTAGCCAGCTTCAGACATGAGAAGCCCTGCCTTGGCGCTCCGACTCAGGTCGTCCACAGGGTCACGCCGCTCGTCGATCCCGTCCACCGTTTGTCGATATGGGGGCCATGTGTTTGCTGACCGATCCGAGTTTCTGGCCTCGGATTGGCTTTTGGGCAGGCCAAGCAAGACTGTCCTGATGGACCGATACGAGTTTTGATCGAGCACAAGGGCCGGTTCAAATTCTGGAGCGATGGCCAAGAGGTGCTTTTGGGCCTCCCAGTTGTATTCCATGTGTGCCAAAGGCTTGATCGCTGCTGGCCAGCTGAAGTATTGCATGGCCTTGTTGAAGAGCAAACATCGAGCCTGATGCCCGCTCATGAATCCCACTTTACCGTCAGGTATAGACCTGATGTAATCCGCAGTGATGCGGGAAAGCGCTGGAATGGCCGCAGGCCATGAATCTCTTGCGTGCGACATGAGACGGTAGAGAACGAGAGCAAAATGCCACCACGTCATGTCTCGCCCTACCGGTTGTATGCTGTGCCCGTGTTCCTCGCATTCGGGCCGGTCACGAAGGACATAGTTTTCGTGGATATAGCTAACAAGATTCAGGAAGGTCTGGGGTTTTTGTAAAATCTTGTCTTTCGCAAGCAGCATCCAAACAAGAAAAAGGGGTTTTCGGCAGTTGCTCGAAAGAAACCTTTCAACCATGGTGTCTGAGCTTTCGCAGGAGAAAATCCAGAGCCAGTTCGCCATGTCGTCTTCAGTTACCCCCTTGGTGGTTTGCAGCTCCTCTAGGCGAGCGTTCCATGTCTCGGTGTTGTCGAGATAGTGTTCGATCTTTGCGGAGAATCCGATGCGACGGGATCGCAGAGCATTTCGTCTGAGAAGTAACTGTGTTGCCATGACAGGGTAGCGCAAAGACCGATTGCCGGCAATGGCACGGGCAAGTCGCCAATGTTTGGGCTTCCAGCGATGCACTTGGACACGCAAAAGGACTCCCATAACTTTGGTGGGTGAATATGGACTGTTGTCCCGGTGGTAGGGTTTATGCTTGCCGCGGTCCGCGCTCGAGCCCCAGCTCCTGCTCAGGGTGTCTTTATTTTTGTATATCCATCGTTCCAGAGATTGTTCTTCGGGTGTCATTTGATGCCATTGCCACAGCCGTTCCATGGGCAACTTGGCTTGGGACCTGTCGGTTGTATGCCCGACGTCGGCCACATTTCTCTCGCCCCCATTTCGTGCAGCATGTATTGGTTCTTGGGAGGCGGCGGTCGTGTTGGGGCAACGGAAGATTCTGGGCGGCCAGGCGAGGCGCTACATGGCAAGAATCAATCAGCATCCTGAGGAAAGGCAGGCAGTAGACGACAAGCATTTTAACCCACCACCCGACCAAGTCCCCCTCTCGAGTTCCCACCACCTCTCAAGGCGATGATTCGCACGCCAAGCATTTGTATCGGCAGCCAGTCATGGTGGCGAGCGACCTCTCACTCGGCGTTCATGAGGTCGAACTGGCAGCTCGGTATGCGGCGTAGGGATCGGTGAGTTGGCGATGATGGGTATGTTCCATTCCTGACTCTGGACAGCAGGCACAGAAAAAGCAAGCACCTGGAAGCTCTGGCGGCCCCACTCACATTACCCCACGAGCCTAGCGAAAATCTGCCCCACCGCGAACCGCCCGAAGGCCCCAAGCAGCTAGTGTACGTAGTTCAAAAGACCCTGGCTAATTGACCCCTGCAACATCCAAGTGCCTATCGACTATCAATCAATCACACTTCATCGTCAATGCGCTCGCAAGTAGCGTCTCTCAGATTCCCCAAACCCAACGAACGCGCGACAATTTAAACATCTTCCAGATCGTCTGATTATATTCCCGAACTTGTACATGTCGAAATGCCGACTCAATTAAAGCGAAAGCGCCCTTCGGGCGGTGGGTCCGATCCCGCTTCTAACACATCTTCACCATCGGCGGTAGTGCCACCACGTAGAGCGACGCGCCAAACGTCAAACGCCCCGCTCTCTGTCCCACCCGATCCGGAACCTCGACGACGCCGCCGAGGTGCCGATAGTAGCGATGGTCAAGCCCCTACTGTCGTCATGACCGTCTCTCAACATTCGCGATCCCCACGGGGTAATAAAGAGAACATTCCGGTCGAGGCAGAGCAGCTGCTGCTGCAGCAGCAACAACGACAACAGCAACAACAACAGCAACAACAACAATCGCAACCACTGAAACCGTCAAGATTGACCCGTCATAGTGGTGGTCTCGAGGCTGTGACAGCATCGGCATCAGTGTCATCCCCAGCAGCATCTCGTTCCACGCCCAAGACGACCAATGCCAGCCGTCCAAGAAACAATACGGCATCTGCACAAGTCTCAGTAATCCCACCCCCAGCCAACATGGTACGACCTTTACCACGCAGCCACGAGAGTAAACCACCGAATCCACACGTCCAGTCCAATGTTTCCGCAGCCGGAGCGCATCACCAATCAGTCTCAGTTGGCCGTCACAAGCCAATAACAATGGCAACATCGACAACACCAAGACAGCAGCAACAGCAGCTGCAACAACAACAACCACAACAACAACAACAACACCATCATCAATCCAATGGCGCCAACTCGACATCCTCCTCCAACGTAATATCCACCGATCAATCTAAAAGCCGAAAATCAACGCCGACAAAGGATAGCACCGACCGCAACATCGATAAAGTTGTGCTGGGAGACATCTGCTTTCGGGCATGGTATCCTTCATACTATGGAAAAGACGTGCTGGGGGATCCGTCCGCCAACGCCCACAATCATAACACTTCAACAAGTCATGACGACAGCAACGGCGGAGCAGGAGGTCAAGCCAGCAGCCATCACGGCCATGGCCGACGAGAACCACCCCCCATGCTCGACCGATTATACGTCTGCCCGTGCTGCTTCAAATACTCGAAAGAACTGGTCTCTTGGTGGGAACACGTCAAACTCTGCGAGAAGAAATGCTTCGTGCCCGGGCGCAAAATCTATACTCACCCTAAAGGCTCCCGAACAATTCTCAAACCCGCTCCCAATTCTCCGGTCGCTTCTAAACTCGTTGGGAGAAATAAGAAGAATTCCGTCCAACCAACAATGGTAGAAGAAGTGATTCAAGATCAAGGCGAATGGAGCATCTACGAAGTAGATGGTGAAGTTGACGTGGTACGTCCTAGTTCCCTGTTTTTGTTTCTCTTCTCCCTTTACTAAATTGTTCCAAACCAGCTCTTCTGTCAAAACCTCTCCCTCTTCGCCAAACTTTTTCTAGACAACAAATCCGTCTTCTTCGATGTAACAGGCTTCAACTACTTCCTTCTCGTCTTTTCGCCCCCCTCGGGGCGACCGCAGATCGTCGGATTCTTTTCAAAGGAAAAAATGTCATGGGACAATAACAATTTGGCATGCATATTAATCTTCCCTCCCTGGCAAAGAAAAGGTCTCGGAGCATTATTGATGGGCATATCGTACGAGATTTCTCGACGGGAAGGCTTGCTGGGCGGTCCAGAAAAACCAATTTCCGATTTGGGCAAAAAGGGGTACAAAAGATTTTGGGGTGGGGAGATTGCGCGATGGATTTTGACGCTACCTGAATCCGAAGGAGAAGAAGAAATGGTGGTGGACGTGGAGGACTGCAGCGAGGCTACTTGGATTGCCGCAGAGGATTGCCTGGTGGTCTTGAGGGAGATGGGTGTGGCCTGCGAGGCCGGGGAGGGGTTACCGCCCAGAAAGAGGAGAAAGAGGACCCCTCAACAAGAAAAGAAGGAGGGGGAAACTGGAGCGGAGGAAACAAGAGAAGAAGCAGAGGGGAAAGTGCAAGATGAGGAGGTTAAGAGGGTCACAATCAGTAAGAGACGGGTGAAGGAGTGGGTGGAAAAGAATGGGATAAGTTTGGAGACATCATGCGATCCCAATGGATTTGTTGAAGGGTATGCTGTCAAAGTTGATGGAGGAGGGAGGAGCAGGGAAGGTAGTGAAGGGGGTTCGCCTTGATTTTATTTGCATATTGTAAGAAAACATGGCACAATAAATAAAGGGTTTTTTTTTTTTTTTTTTTTTTTTTTTTTTTTTTAAAAAAGCCCAAAAAAAAACTTTAAAAAAAAAAAAAAAAAAAAAAAACTCAACAAGCCTAGCATATTTGTGAGGTGCTCTCATCATATACATTATATAGAATAAATTTATACCCATTATTATTTCAATAGAAATTTGGAGGCAGCAAAAAACAAGTTGCGTCCCTTTACTAAAGCAGTCCAAAATCAAGACCTTGTTTTTATCTCAATCATCTAAAAACCCATGCATGCATTTCACACCTATTACATGTAATCTAAGATATCTTTCCGAAAAAAAAAAAAAAAAAAACACAACAACCTAGACTAACTAGATAATAAAACTGTTGTTGTTGTCGTCGTCATGAAATTTTATATATTATCAAAAACAAAAGGACGGGAAATTCCGCACTTCTTCATCACATGATGACATGCTTTTGCATTTAATCTATGCAAGGGGCGAGAGAGAAAACAGAGTAGGTTGGTAGAAGAATGTAGGGTGGTCATAGCTCCTCTCTCTCTCTTTCTTGTCTCTCTTGATCAAGTGAAATCAAAGGAAAAAAATGTATTCAAAGGTGCAAGAGTCTTGTATTTGAGATGATTTTTGTTGTTTTCTTTACTCATTGTGCTGCTCCCTTTGACACGGAAATTTTCTTGAGCAAAAAAAAAAGTTTCTTTTACATGGCAAAACAACGCAAAAGAGAGGTGAGGGAAAGAAGCGGAAGACCCTGGTTGTGTAACACTACCAACTGCAAGCTATAAAAAGACATTCGGCAATCTTCCTTTTCTACCCGAGAACCGGATGCTTGGGTGCTTTGGTGCTTACATCACCTGAAAAACCTCACTTTCCCAATTTCTCACATATCATCACCAACTTGGTTTTCTTTTATCATGGGCCATAATCGTAGCTCCGCTATATATCTTGTAATCATAGAGTTCCCAAAAACATTTGTCTGATAATGGCGTCGCGTTTTAAGGTTCATCATATGCCACAAAAGAGGTCAAACCCCTGGGGCCAATCAACGTCAAAAACCTTCTTCACTTTTCCGAAACATCCGACCCACACCGTCATCTCACCTGTAGAATTTTTTTCCTCAGGAACAATCGAACTGATATCCCGAAATCTTAAGAGCTACTGATGCTATTTCACGTAAAAAGTTGATTCTTAAGCCCCGACTTTCTTCCTCCCCTCTTTTTCGGCGAAATTTCTCGGTCAGAAGGGAACTAAAAAGCAAATGGAGAGGCATTTTTCTCATCCTGTCGTCATCCCTTTTGTGAAACCCCTGTTCGGTCAAAAAGAAAGAAAAAAAAATTCTATCCAGTGGTTAAGCAGAATTTGTGCCGCCAAGTGGGGGTACATCCTAGGTGGGGTTATCCCGGATGGATACATGTTGAACCTACCCCTGTCATGAAAAAATTGTGAAGTGAGCCTCACCTCAGGTTCCTAGTGACTTCAGTCGCAAAAAAAAGAGGTTGAAAATTTTCCAACAAAGCCCTGTTCCGCCACCACACAGCGCACAACAGGGTGCCAGAGCAGAAGGTTTGTCGGGGTAGCAAGTAAGGAGCTTGGTGCTGCGATGATAAGCTTCCTCACTTGAAGGTGCGATCCCAGATAGCAAGTCACTGATGGCTCCCACACCTGGTAGGCCGGATTTGTTGGGTCCATGATTCATGGCCTACCATACCAAAAGTTTGGAAGCTCTGTAGAGGTCCAATTGTTGTCCCCAAGAGAATTTCTGCTCCTCAATAAAGCAATCCTGCCCTCGTCAGCATTGATCGGTCAAACATAGCACTTGGCATTGTGTTCTTGCTGTCTTGTCTCCCGAGATTCCCCGATCGTCCCAAATTCCCTCTTTGGTGAGAGTGTAGAGAGCAGGCGGGGGCCCGAATGATCTCTCTGAGAAGCTGCCAACGAACAACAAACACTGACAACATAACAACAGCTGGCTGGCGCTGGCTAGGCAAGTGCCACAACACTCGACCGCTGCAAATTTTTTTCCCTCTCTCTTCCAAGGCGTTGAAAGCTGGGTTTGCTGGTGATTGACCCACTACAGAGCTCGCAAAAGTGGAGGCAGTTGGCTTGAATTGACCACTCAGAAAGCCCTTTTTCGATGCTCGAGCCCGTTGCCCGGACCAGCCCGAGGTTCCGCTTTCCCCAGCTGACCACTTCGTTCTTCCTCGCACTCTTTTCCATTCTCTCCTCTTTTTTCTCTCCTCTCACTCCAGCGTAGAGACCATCGTCAACCACTCCAACCGACCCCGTCCATCCATTTCTCTTTCTGCATACCATCACCCCTCCGTCAGATAAAATGGCTTCCACCCGTGTCCTCGCCTCGAGACTGGCCTCTCAGATGGCCACCAAGGTCGCTCGCCCGGCCGTCCCTGCTGCCCGCGCCTTCTCTGGTAAGTAGATTGTCGGAGTCGAGTGAGGGAACAATAATATTTTGTCACCAAAAATTGTCATGCCAATTTCTCAAAATACGGATATGTCCTTTCCGAGGTCGAATCGATGATCTGACAGAAAATTTTTCGTGCGTTGCAGTCGCCAGCAAGGCTTCCCCCATGCAGGCCGTCAAGCGCCAGCAGATGTCCGCCATCATCAACGCTACCAAGCGCACCGCTTTCACCCAGAAGCGTGCCTACTCCTCTGAGATCGCCAACGCCATGGTCGAGGTCTCCAAGAACCTTGGTATGGGTTCCGCTGCCATCGGTCTCACTGGTGCCGGTATTGGTATCGGTCTCGTTTTCGCCGCTCTCCTGAACGGTGTTGCCCGCAACCCCGCCCTCCGTGGCCAGCTTTTCTCCTATGCCATTCTTGGTTTCGCTTTCGTCGAGGCCATCGGTCTTTTCGATCTCATGGTTGCCCTCATGGCCAAGTTCGTAAGTGTTTTTGTGCCCCGCTTTTTGAGGTTTCTCCCCCACCAAATAATTCAAAACTAACACGTCCTCCTATCCAGACCTAAGCAATTTACCGACCATATCCGGGCGGATATTTGTACATATCGAGAACAAGGAAAGAGAATTGGGGAGACGTGTACGAAAGAGGTTGATGGTCTCTTGCGGCGTAACCAATTCGCGGAGATCATCGACGAGATGGGCGGGCTTTGTGCATGGGATAACGGCATTAAAATGCGTCATAGACGGGGGGCCATATAGACCTAGATCGGGGAAGACATCTTGAAAGATGATCCGAACCATCCATGTCGGCAAAGTGGTAGTAAAAAAAAGCCGACATGTGTAAAATAAACCACCCACTCGCGATTCTTCTCAGTTTTTTTCTGGGAGATCACCATCACCAAAACCTTTCGTTTTTTTGCTCCTCAGTACACTTGCACGACGCCTCATACCAATTCCAATTCTCATCACTTGATGTTTTTTCCCTAATTCTTTTTCCCATTGGCATGATGATGTTCGCTCCCCAGATGAATAGCCCATTTCAGTATGAGCCATTTTCCGCCCATGGAGCCACCACAGTAGCAATCCATGGCTTGGTGTGACAGCTTTGCCGAAAACCAACCAAATGGATCCCAAAGGCCGCCAAATTCAAACATCATAAATGAAATTGAGCAAGGGAAGAAAAATAATCACTTAGGAACAGTATTGAGAGGAAACGAGAAATAAGAGAAGTCAAATTTTCTCTCACCAAGCAGTCAAGCTGCGAAAGTCTCCGTCAGGTCTTCAACGGATCCGCTCGCAATCGCTCAAATCCCATTCGAAGCCGGAGATAAAGACCCGAAGCCTGGTGGTTTCTGGAGCTTATCTCTCCCTCTCCTCTCCTCCCCTCTCCCCCCGCCCCTCAACCCCCGGCGGTACTCGCAACAATATGTCCAGACCACCAGGTGCACCGGGCGGGGGGGTAGGAAATAGAGGTATGGAATCTGTGACTCCACCTCGAAAAACACATCGATCCGGAGTGAAAACTCCACTCGAAAGCTTGTGGTGTTTCGGTTGCTCCAGAGGTGTGGATAACTGATGATAGCGTGGGTATTGTTGATGGTGTTTGTAGTTTGTGAAGCGGAGCAAGAGCACGAGGTTCGAGGGACCGTGTGGATGTCGGGTGGGGTATTTTTTCCCCGTTAGCTTTATTCAAATGTTGTTGTATAAAGCAGACCCAGATTATTATATAAGTGGTATAAAAGTAGATCGGTATCAGATTTGTCGTTTCGATTTTGACAGATATTGGTGAAATTTCGGAAAAATAGGGACAGAGAAAAAGAGAGAAATAAGGGGACAGCGAGAGAGAGGCAGAGAGAGAAAGCAATGATTGTGGAAGAAGGAAAAACGGGATAATAGAAGAACTGGGTTCGGAAGGGTGGAAAAAAAGAAAAATAAAAATAAACAAAAAAGAGAGGAAAAAAAAGAAAGGAAGTTGTTATGTCTCTGTATATAATGTGTGTGCGTGTGTGTGGAGGGAAAGAAGAAGAAGGAGGAGGAGATGGTGAGAGAGAGAAGGGGAAAAAGGGAAAGGGGAAGAAAAGAAGTGCAACTGGCTTGGAAAAAGGGAAAGAAGAAGTTGTCCCCCGCTGTAGTATTAAGGAATGTATTGCCTGTCCTCCCCTCCCCTCCCTCTTCTCCAAAGCCACAATTGCTACTTCCCCTTTTCCTTCCTCTTTCCTTCTTCGTATGATTTCTCTGCATTATGGTTGGATGGTAACTACCTACCCCTCACGAGGACCAGACACCACATTCACTCCAAAGTACCTATTTTACCAAGCAATGCAGCGAAAGGTACATGATAACGACGCCAAAACCTGGGGCGAAGACGGATATAATTCGATGAGTCTGGGGGGTGTCCAGGTGCCTGTCTGTCTGTGGGAGGATGGAAATGGAAAACACGGCACAAGCGCCTTCGACTTGCATGGGCAAACTTGCCAGGTTCCCCGCTTTCTTCATAATCTGGGGTTGGATCTGCTGTGGTGCTGTTGTGGGTGTTTACAAAAGCGGTTAAGTCTGGGGTCCGTGCCTTTGCCTGAACCCATGTTCGTGTCGGGTTCGTCGAGACGACCAAAAAGCTGTTGATGAGATTATTGTCGACGACGATGATGTGAAAGTGAAAAGTCGATATACTGGTCATCATATAGATAATCAGTTTACAGAACTACAATGTTGTTTCCTGCCAACCCCTGATTCATCCAAAGTATCGCCCTGGAGATTTCGGCGCCATGATGGACAGACAACAGGCCACATACAGGTTTGGCAGGACACAGCATATCATTAATGCACCGCAACATCACTCGGCAAAATACCACCCAAGTGTCCAATCAAAGTTCTTTGGTATCTTAACTGCATTTCTATCCTCTATCGCCTGTTGCTTGCTGCTCAAATTTAACCCATTGCATGACACTCATCACCAAACGTCCAACCCCGAAAAGGAAACATAATTCAGCTCAAGACTTGACCAGCAGGCTGTGGCCGGTCATCTCTTTGGGAACCGAGAGGCCCATGGCAGTGAGAACGGTAGGAGCAACATCGCCCAAAACACCACCCTCCTTCTTCAGACTCCAGCCCTCGGGAGCATTGGCCATGATAAAAGGAACCTTGTTGGTGGTGTGCGAAGTCTTGGGCTTGCCATCAGGGAACTTCATCTCCTCGGCGTTGCCGTGGTCCGAAGTAATGAAGAGGATGTAACCCTCCTTCTTGCAACCCTCCAGAATCTTGCCAATGGCCTTGTCGGTAGCCGCAACACCAACAATGGCAGCCTCATACACGCCGGTGTGGCCAACCATGTCGGGAGGAGCAAAGTTGTTCATGACGAAGGGGAATTTCTGCTCACCGAGGCGCTTGACAACCTGGTCTGCGACGCCATCGGCGCTCATCTCAGGGGCCTTGTCGTAGGTGGCGACGCTCTTGTTCGAGGGTACCAAATCCTGGGACTCGTCACGAGTCTCGAGAGGGAAAACCTTCTCGACACCACCGTTGAAGAAGAACGTAACGTGAGCATACTTTTCCGTCTCGGCAACGTGCACCTGTTCAACACCCTCCTTGCCCAACCACTCAGCAAGAACGTTGTCCATTGACTGGGGTTTGAAAGCAACCTCGAAAGGATAATCGACCTTGTACTGGGTCATGGTGACCAGGTTGATCTTGGGGTATGGGAAGTCAGGTCTGGGCGACCTGTCAACATCGCCAAGGAGCTGTGTAATCTGGCGAACACGATCAGAGCGGTAATTGAAGAAGAACACGTTGTCGCCGTCCTTGATACGGCCTTCGTCGCCACCGACAATGATGGGCTTGAGGAACTCATCATTCTCTCCCTTCTCGTAGCGTTCCTTGACCGTCTTGACGGGGTCCTCACTCTGCTCACCCTCGCCGAGGACCAGGCCCTTCATGGCGAGCTCGATGCGTTCCCATCTCTTGTCGCGGTCCATGGCGTAGTAACGGCCCACAACGGTAGCGATCTGGCCAACGCCGATCTCCTTGATAGTAGAGAGAAGCTCCTCCATATACCCTGCCCCCGACTTGGGGTCGGTGTCACGGCCATCACCGAAGAAGTGGATAAAGACCTTGGAGATGTCCGCCGCCTTGGCGGCTCTGAGGAGAGCATAGAGGTGAGTCTGCTTAGCGTGCTGTAGAAGTATACAAGTCAGCATCCATACAACCATGGTGGCAGAGAGCTTTGGCTGGAACTCACCACGCCACCGTGGGAAACAAGTCCGCAGAGGTGGAGACGGCCGTTGGTGTTCTTGACATCTTCCAAAACCTTCTTGATGACGGCGTTCTTGGCAAAGTCGCCGGTCTTGATGTCCTGGTCGATACGGACAACATCCTGCCAGACAACACGCCCAGCGCCAATGTTGAGATGTCCAACCTCAGAGTTGCCCATGAGGCCCTCGGGAAGACCAACAGCGAGCGAGGAAGCATCGAGTTCGGTGAAGCCGGTGGCGCTCTTGGAGAGCTCGTCCATTACTGGGGTTTCGGCGGCGGCGATGGCATCGCCGTCTTTGGGGGACTCCGCGGAGGGGATACCCCAGCCGTCAATCACGACTATATGACCGGACGAGCAACATGATCAGCCAACCCAGCTCCAGATATATCAGGATATAACAGGCAACGAGCCGGTAGTCTGGGCGCGGGGACGTAGACGTACTCAGGCAAGCCTTGTGATCGGGAGCCATGGTGTTGTTGAGCTTTCGGGATGTTGGATGGAACCGGAGTCTCTAACTCAATTGGTGTTTTGCGAGCAGGCAAATAGGTGCTCTCGAGAAATATAACAATCTAAGGAATCGGGCAGTAAAAGTGAGACGAATTGTAATGAGGGATAAAATCTTGATTGTACGTCCGAGAGAAAAAAAAAAAAAAAATCAGAGCTGAGCTTTCTACGTACTAGAATGATCCGAGGGGTGGCAGGCTGTGGAAGTTTTGGGTTGGCGGGGTACCGCTTTCTGCTCACCAAGAATGTTGAAGCGAGATATAATTACTCCGCTGTATCACACAGCACCCCACCTGACGTAGGACTCCCACCAAGAACTAGTGGAGGGTCATGTCAGGGACGCACTGGAATCACCGATAGCGGCGGTGTTTTGACCACTCAAAATTGCCAAAACCCCCACGACTCCAAGGACCAGGATTTCACGGGTAAGGTAATAAATACTAAATCGTACCAAAAATCGCCAATCGGGGAATTCCCTTATCATAAACAATCAGTATTGCGATACCGTATCGCGAAACATCGAGAAAGTGTCCCATATCCTGTATCTAGTCGACTCGGCGCAAGTCGCAAAGATGACCACTATCCATAACCTCCCTGACGGCCTCTCCCCAGACTCGGTAGACACCCTCACCGAGCTCACTTCCATCGTCGTCAAGCTGCGCGCCGCCCAAGCGGCAGCGAATGGTACTTCCTCGTCGCAAACATCCTCCTCGGTCCTCCCGGCGCTTGGAATCACCAGCGGCGCGACGCCAGCACCCGGCGCGGTAACCGGTACCACCCCTCTCCCGAGCGGCGCACCAAATACGGGCGGGCTGTTGAGCGTCAAGGAGCTCCCGGCCGCCACCGACAACCTCAAACACAAGCTGCAGCGTGCGCGCGGGGCCATGCGCACGCTCAACGATATTCACCGTGCGAACTCTCAACAAGAAGAAGAGATCAAGAGGTTGGAGGAGAGGAGAAGGAAACAGGCAGCTATGCTGGCAAGGATACAAGATGAGGGGATACAGTTTGCGCGGAGCGCTGCGGCAGAGCATGGAGATGGGGATCGCATGGAGGAGTGATTCGGGAAAAAGTAAGAAACGACGCATCGCCAGACACGGCCAAGACTATCATGATACCCAAACAAGATGCACAGCACACCAAACGACAGCAAAAGGTTGTATAGGAATACACCTGCGTAATAGATAATGATTTCTCTCTAAGAATGGGTAGCATCAGTGCTCACTGCATGAGGGCAAAGCTAAAAGGTAACTAAATCAATACCACTTCTCACTTTCTTCCTCTAATTTGCCATCTTCCGTCGTTCACTAATCAATTACTCCTTCCGGACCCCAACCTCCTTCAAAATATCCTCCCTCCCCAATCTTCCACCATCGCCCTTCAAAATCCTCACCCACTCATCACTCCCATCATCCTCATCCCCATCCACTTCTTTGCCCTTCATGCCAACCCTCTCATCCCTCTCCAAAACCGCCCAATTCGGACTCTTGACCCCTTCCTTCAGCCACTTAAAATCATCAACCTCATTCCACATATTCTCCTTTTTCCCTGCCTTTTCCTCCTTCTCCCCCAAAAAGCATTTAGGCGCAGGAGCGAACCTCACCCCCTTACAATCCTCAATAATCGGATGGCTAACCACGTGCAGATAAAAATCCACCTTCTCACACTCATGAATCCTTACTTGTCTCGCAACCACGACCACCACACTGTTTTTTACTCCAGTGACATGGACGGACCCGTCGACGTGACCAGCCACTATCAAGCAGTTCTGTATGTTTTTTAGAGCCAAGCTTGCAAATGGTGTTCCCCCCTCCCGGGCCGTAGGAATCGACATGTCCACTACACAGCTTTTCAGGTCGGTCAACTGGCCAGCAGACGTGGCGTGCGAAGCAGACGCTGGGAGGATGATGTGCAGATCAGAGTGACTGGAAAGCGCGATGGATCGAGCGGAGGAGAAGCTCGGCCTACGAACAAGTCCTCCCTCTAGACCCGAGCGCGAGATTTCCGCGTTGTAGTCTTTGCCTTGCTGTCCTCCCCGGTCATCGCTTCGTCCGTCCTGCTTTTGTTCGGGCCTCATTGCATTACTTTGACTGGCGCCGACGCCGCCGAGTTTCCGACTATCGTTGCCTTGGACTGCGGGAGTCCCCGGGGTGCGTTTCTTAAAAGTGAATCGCTTTTTCCCTGCTTGACCTTGAGCAGGCTGGGCTTTTTCGCGCTGGGAGTCGAGGTCCCTGCGTAATTCTTTTACAGCGTCTCCGTAGACTCTCTGATCGTGCGCGGGGATGGTACCGTCTTGGCCTGCGTCTGCTAGGGTTGTGGAGAGGCGGGAAATGCAAGCGAGGATGTGGTCGATTGCATCATTGAATTCGCCCGAGGGGTTTGACGAGAGGGAAGGAAGGGAAGATATTTGGGATTGGATTGCTGCGTAGTTATTAGTAACGAGAGCGAAGAGCGAGTACAATGTTGTAGGAGAATAGTGGAACGGAAAAGATCTTACTGGAAACTGAATGTTGGAATTGATGATGAAACCTTGTTTTGGGGTCTAGGGATTTCGGGGACGACATTTTCAATGTACCGATTGGTTGCTGTTGCTGAGTGATTACAAGGAATAAATTGAAAAGTTGTTTCGAGTATTGGCGGATCTAGTTGGGCTCAGGTCAATGATGGATGATGTGATGTGTCGAACTGACTGTATGATCGTGGTGGTGAAACTTAAACTGACCAAAGTTAGTTGAAGGCCGGAAGGAGAAACCTAAAAACAGGAAAGCTCACATTGGACGGTCCAAAAGTAACAAGGTAGACTCCAAGTGACGTGAGTGAGATCTAAAAACTCGAGGCCTTGTGAAAAGCCCAAAGCTGAGGTGTTAGAAACGAAGACGAGATGAGAGACTTCTGAAGATTAGAAGTTTCCAAAGTCCCAGTTCTATTGATGTTGACTGCTCGTAACCTGGTGGTTCTTTTTTGGAATCCGAGAGAAAAATAGTGGCGCTAGCACCTACCTTTCTAGAAACAAAATCGGCTGTTCATTTAGCTGTAAAAAGGTAAGCATCACAGTATTCCCGACCCAACTCGTGAAGTTCGAAGGCAGGAGTGGAAGCTACCTGGTACTTGCATGATGCAGACAGACAATAGCAATGGTGGGGCAATATCAACCCAAATTCAAAAAGCTTGGCAAACATCCTCCTCTCCTTACCACGGAGGAGCATTGATATCAACCCCTATCATGAGACTAACATTGATAATCATCCTCAAGGGCTGTGCTTCCTCACGGTTTATTGACCAGAGAGAATAAGTTTTCCAAAAAAAAAGTTTTAAAAAAATGTAAATCTGCAGTTCAAGAAGTACTTCAAGACCATTTCTCTAACCTAAAAACCCCCCTTTTTCTTCTGTCCTCTCGACTTCCTCCTTCTTACATGCCAATTGTTCGCTATCTGTCTTGAAAAAAAGAAAACGAAAAAAAGAAAACAAGATCAGGCAAGCACCAAAGGAGGGAGCAGCTCCGAGATGAATTACGCAAGCTAGCCCATCGTTCAATCATCGTCCGCATCGGTCTGTAGACTGCCGACAGTCTAAGCTGGTTTTGTGGTTGCTGTTCAGTTGCTGCCTCCCTTTTCGCTGCTTTTGTCTGTCGGCACAGCAGACTCCTCATTTATTCTCTGCTTCTTTCTCGGTGCTATACTAAAACATCAAGAGTCAGCAAGCCAGCACCGACACTTATGCAAATGACGGAGAACAAGATGAAATGGAACAAACGGACGGGTCTCTCCTGACCTTTCCTCTTGCTCCGGCGGCAATAATCTCTTCCTCTCATTATCCTCTTCAATAGATTCTTCTGAATCACTCATGAGCTTGTTCTCTTCAACCTTTTCGGCAGCAGCAGCAGCAGCAGCAGTGGTGGTAACAACTGGCGGCGAGGGCCCTCGGGAAGCAGGTGAAGTTCCGCAAGAAAGACGGTCGCGAAGAACCCGCTCGTCCCTCAGACGAGCCGCTTGTTTGGCACGATTCCTCTCACTCTTGTCACCTTTTTCAGCTACAAGCGCCCTCAGTACCTCCTAAATGGGAGAGGGAGGCAAAACACCCATATTTGCAACCTTGGGAGGCGGGACAGGCTTGACGGGCTCGGTGTGCTCAACGTGGTCAACATGCTCGAAGTGCTCAGCATGTTCGACATGCTCAACATGCTCAACATGCTCAGAGGTTCCACTTGTACCACCCATCTCGATATCACCTGTCTGTTGGTTCTGATGAGCCGCTCCGCGACGAGGAATATTCGCGAGCTTTGCAGCATCAGATTCCTTGACGTAAGCAAGATAGTACGCAGCTCGTCTGTCGATCTGAGTAAAAACATTTTTCGGGTCGGTCTCAACCTTGACTTCCTTGTCATTGTACTTGCGCCAAACTCCCTGCTCAAAGTCGTGAATCCAGACATAGTAATGACCGGCCGAGGCAATCTGGGATGGGTTGCAGAAGATTGTGTGAAGGCGATACGGCACATCTTTCTGCTTTGCAAGCAGCTCATCCAGTTCTGCTTTCAATATCTTTATCTGGTCGGCCTCTTCTTTCTCCATTCTTGCGTGAAGGCTATCCCACGAGGGTGGCACAGGCCCAACACCACTTAAAGGATCCGATCCAGGCGTCTCAGCGTCCGGCAAATCGACCAAGACCTGGTCCGGCTCTTCAAGCGCAACACCGTGCCTTTGAGACAGTGCTTTTATGCTAGCATACTTCGAACTGATATCCTCCACCTTTATGGACGCGTGCTCCTGTATCGCGTCCATGAAATCGCTGATCTCATCGTCCGAGCTGCGTCTTTCCATGCCCTCGGCATTGATCTCGCGAAGCCGTGTCTTGAGGGCCCATTCCCGTGTTTTCTCTTCAAAGTTGGCCGAGTCCGGGCTGTAAATAAAGCGTTTGAGGTAGATGGTCTCAGGTATTTCTAATGCAGTGTTGTCTCTGCCTTGGCGATAAAAATTCCGCTGAATGAAGACATGGAAATGCGGCGCGGGCGTGTCAATCGAGTGAAACTGGACTCGCAGCGCTCCTTCACCTTTTGATTCGTCCATGGTCTCGAGATCGAATGACGTATCTGCCAAAGCCTGATACAGATTCGGCTCGCCCAGCGATTTTCCTGCCAGTGGCTTCGGATTCACCGTGATGAAATCTCTCTCTTCCGGCTTGACTTCCCAGGATGTGTTGACAAATCTCCTGTAGTTAGAACACTTGGTGATGAACAGGTCTCTGAGGTCTCTGCTTCGCGACTCGGGACCGGCAAGCACAGCTGCTATTTCAAGATGACTCTTGACGCTCGACCAAGCTTCGCCGATGTCCTCCTGCTCTGTCCCGGTTGTTTCATCCGAGTTTATTGCCTTGGCCAGTGTTTCGACGCTGTAGTGAGCACGACGCGGTCTTGCAGCCTCTTGTTCTGCGCCCTCCCCTGCTTCCGGCATCTCTTCGCCAGCGATCTCGACCAACGTTACATCACTACTGTCGCTAGCAGTCTCTAGACTTTCATTATTCTTGCCATCCTGCTTTTTTGGTGTAGATATCGAACCCTGTCGGTGGGCTTGAATCAAGGTAGCGTTGGCGAGGCGTTGACGCGGCCTGATCCATGTTTGACCAGCATCCTGGGGAGTCTGCAAGTCACGGAAAAGCACGCCCAGTTCCCGAGTGAAAACGTGTGCGCAAAAGACTTCCCCGGTAGTTAACTCCAGGCCCGTGCTGCCCTTCGTGATACCATTCCGAATCATGAAGTCGGCCACGGCGGACTCTGTGTCTCTCGTGTCCATATCGGGCACGGTGTAGTTCAAGACGAAATCTCGAACGGCGGGGATGGTGTACACATATTGAATCAAGCTGTTGAGATAACAGGTATTTCGAAGATTGTCAAGTCCTAGCGGCAAGTCTTCGGCCCGCGGCGGCAGCGTCGGCGGTGGTGGCAACGACGGCCGCAGCGCTGGCAGCTCTACCGATGTTGATTGCGAAGTTGCCGCCGCCAGCTCAGGGCCGAGCACACCTATCCGGCTCCGCAGATCCCGCAAGGTATTCTCCAAGGATGCCCTGCCAGCGTCATCTTGCGCGGGGGAATGGTTGAGAAGCGCCTCAAGCGCTAAGACAATCAGACCCTGATCGCACGATTCCTCAACCCATAAACCGATTGCATAACTCGCAATGTAATCAAGGTCCGTGTCCTCCTTGACCCCAAGAGTATGCAAGGCTTCGTGATAGCCCATATTTTGTGCATATGCAGCCGTCAAGAAGACACTAGACACGTCGTGCTTTCCTTTTACCCTTTCCAGGTACTTCCCGATTTTCACAATATGCTGTCGCGCTTGTGCCATCTCCAGCGGAGGCTGGCTGTTTCTGAGCTTTGTCCATTGTGGCACCATCTCGATGGCTGTTCTTAATGTCAGCGAGTCGAGAGAGTTGGGTGGAAAGCCAAAGTACGAAAGCGATGACTGAATGGGATCGACCGGCTGATCTTGGTCAAAGCAGAACATCTGCATTTCTGGAGACCCTCCGTATGTAGCCAAAGCTTTGAGTGCATGTAGATACAAATAGTCTTTTCCCTGTGGGTCTCGCTTGATCTGCTCCTTGTACGCATAGATCAGCAGCTCATCGCTGGCATTCGACGGAGCTCCCAAACAAGCCAAGCAATAATGAAGGTCGGTGCCGTCATTGGGTTTTCGGAGCTCACGCGGGACCGGCGTCCTGGTTTCAAGCCCCAAGCCCTTCTGAAGCGCACCTCGAGCCTCCTCACTGGGCTTGACGATGGCCTGGCCCGGGTTCCGGTTTAGTTCCAATATGCTCTGAATTTCACTCTTGACATCTTCGTAGTAGGCCCTCTGAGACCGCAGGGGAGTCTTTCCGTCTTGAGGAGGCAGCCTAGGGGGCAACCAAAAGGTCTCGTCATTTTGATCGTTCTCCTTTCTAAACCCTAGGGACTTGAAGATGAATTCGCACTGGGCTCCGTACTGTATCGAGAATGTTTTGTTCCTCACAGATATCCTCTTAGGTTTTCCGGTTCCATCATCGTCAAGAATGTTGCTGATATATGTATTGAGCGTTCCCAGCGAACCGGACTTGTAGAACTCCGCTTTTGTCTCGTCAACATCCTTGTAGCGCTCAGGATCCTCTTGCTTGGCCAGTCTGAGATTGCTCTCAATCCTATTTTTATCGGCAATGATCTCAATCCAGTCTGGGCTCATCCGAGGGGCCGTGATCTCGAGGGTAAGAGCCATACTGCAGCTGCAGCTCCAAAGCGTCCGCCGCACTAAAGGATAATGCTCAACATCAGCATCTCCCGAAGCCTCCAGCTCAGGTTGAGACTCGGAATGGCTGACTATGAAGAAGTGCTGCGGGTGCTCATTGTTGATGGAATTTGGTGGACCCGGCGTCAGGCTAAAGGCCCAATGGTAACGGCAATACCTGCACATGCAGGAAATGAGGGTGTCATGGGTCTGGGACGGGATGACGAGAAAGCTGTGTTTGCTCCCAGGCTCTGTAATGGCCGGCTTTGGCTGCCTTGCGTGGCACGCGAACGAGCCCTCCCCATCATGCTGTCGTGGAAGTTTGCCGGCATACAAGTCTTGGAGGAGCCTAGAGGCAAGAATGCCGGCGGGTCGGTCACTCGTTGACACTAGCAGTCATGAGTTAGAAGAAGCGACATGTGGTAAAAAGAGGGGCATAAGCATATTTACTCTCGGATCCAGTATATTTTGAAGTTAAGGATATCTGTCGGCCCTAACACTGTTTGCGTCTC
This sequence comes from Cladorrhinum samala, assembly GCA_033576145.1. NCBI lineage: Eukaryota > Fungi > Ascomycota > Sordariomycetes > Sordariales > Podosporaceae > Cladorrhinum > Cladorrhinum samala. Next base: position 25,837 of record MU864970.1, read on the forward strand.
TTTGTTTTGAGATGAAGGCGTTTGGAGGTGGGGTGGGTGGGTGAGCGGGTGAGTGAAGTTAGTGATGGTCAGGCGCTAGAGAGCCACATGGAAGACGTCAGAAATGAAGGAAGGCAAAGACGGGACTGCAGCTTGGATGGAGCTGACAGGATGGAGCCCAAGCCGGCGTACTCTGTGATATATTTTTTTTTCGTTGGAAGGGAAGGTGCTGGGACGTCCATGAATTATGTCGGTAGCTCCTGTCCGTACCTATTGGTAGCACGAGCTCAAGCAGGCTTGGTGGACGGAGACATTGGGGTCATATTACAAACGGAACTTGTAACTTACGACTTACGATTTGCAAACAGGTAACTCTTCACACCAACCAACCTTTAAAAGCTATTACAGACCTTCTCTTATTAAACGAAGGCGCTACCTTTGTTTAATTTGTTTGAAAAGATACTTGAAAGATTGACATCATTCGTAAAGGGCGCATACAGAAAAATACCTAGGTACGTTATCTACCAGGTAGGAAGATACTTTGATGCTTTTTCTGCCACATGATATAAGTTGGCAATACGCAATTACGTATGCAGTACGTACCATGTAACTAACAACCCCGCGGGGTTTTTGCCTTTCCCACATTCAACCAATCAAAGCTACCCAATTCGGTAGAGTGGACACAAAGAGAGAGCAGAGAGAGCCAGCCCAAGACAAGCAGCTCGGCGTAATCCGTCCGTGCGTTCTAAGCAGCAAGCAAGCCAGAGCTCCAAGCCAGCCGGTCGGCCGTGAGGTCCAATTGAATCCATCACCATATAATTCCCCCACCCCCCCCAAAGATTCACAACCGTCCCGGCAACATGGCGCCGACTGGGGATAGCGACCACTACAAGCCTAAGGATGCCCTCCATGCCGGTATCTACAGCGGCCTGGTGATGGGCGGCGGTGGTCTGTTTGCTGCCGCCGTCAAAACCTCTCTGGAAAGAACCAATGTCGGCTCCTGGGCTGTCTTTACCAAGAACGGCGGCATCGTCGCCACTTTCGCCGCCGTCGGTGGTGCCTACGAGTTCTCCCGCATCGCCGCCGCAAACCTCCGCGAGAAGGATGACCATTACAACGCCGCCATTGGTGGCTTCATTGCTGGCTCGATTCTCGGTGTTCGCAGTACGTGTTTTGCTCTTTGAGTTTACAGGGAAAGCAAGGCGACTGACTGGGGATTCAAATAAACAGCTGGACGCATGCCTCGCATTGTTGGCTACGGTGCCCTGACCGCGGTTGTCCTCGCTGCATACGAATATACCGGTGGCAGCTTGAGGGGAAAGCGCAAAGACCCTGAGGTGGACGAGTTTGCGCGCAAGGAGATGCTTCGCAAGAACAGGAGGAGACCGATGGAGGAGACCATTGCTGAGGTTGGAGAGGGAAGATGTGAGCATTTATCTCTATCAAAGTCTCAGCCGATGAGAAGGCCCTTTCAGCTAACCAACATTTTCACCAAACAGCCATCCGCCCTCCTGGATACGAGGAACGGAGACGAGCCAGACTCAAGGAGAAGTACGGCTTTGACGTTAATCCCGTGAGTGCCGACCCCGATAAGGCATAAGGGAAAAAAAAAGGAATGGATCTTTCGTGTGTAGGACTTGGCATACATAGACACGGCGACTACCTGGAGAAAGGAGAGCTGTATCGAACAATGCATATAACCTGTTTCGTGTAATTTTTATCACTTTCATGAGCCTTTCAGCGGTGCAGTCAGTGTAACAGACTGCCTGTTTTCTCGTGATTTAGTACTTACAGAAAATCATCCGGCGAACTTGGTTCCTGGACTTATGAGCTTCAGAAGCTTCCGCCCTAGTGAAGGCAACTACAGTTCTCCTTCTCGGGAGTCGTGGATTACCACGTCATGATGATCAATCTTCCACAAGAACTTTGCACATGTGTCAGTTGGACTGCAACCAATTTGCCGAGGTAAGGCAGTGGTAAAAGAATAATTGAAAGCCTCTAAAGAGAACGCGAAGCACCGCCAAAGTTGTAAAATTATTTTCCCCGGGCTTCAAGTGGAGGTGGTCAGGAGATTTACTCCTCTGCATTGTCATTGACCTGTAAGGCTGAATTTAATACTTGAAGCCTAATCACTTCAGTGATCAACAAAGAGTGTTTGGGGGGCGGGGGGATTGTTCATGAATTAAAATTCTTAATATTCTTCATTCTCTTTAATCTCGTTGCGCCAGCCATGGGGATACTATTCGAAACAAAAGGGGAAAAACATATCCAATACAAATGACAACCGCCAACTAAGTTTAAATATAAATCCATGATCATGTCAAGAAAATAGAAAAAGGCCAGTAGACAAACACACTGGCTTTACAATGCCCAAGCCAACCTCATCATCCAAAAGTCTTACAATCTCCCTTCTCTCAATTCAACTCTCCCTTAAAGCTTCATGCCCAACATCTTGTGAACCCTCATGCTCTGCCTTATGCTCAAGTCGAGCATAATCTCCTCGGAACCACCAGGGATGGCATAAGCCCTGACATCTCTGTACAGCCTCTCAACCTTACCACCCTGCCCACCGCGGGAGTACGAGAGACCACCAAAGATTTGCGACGCCTCTCTTGCGCAGAACTCAAAAGTGACGGTAGCCTGAGCCTTCAAGCCAGCAATAGGACCGCCAAGCTTCAACATTGCCTCGGTGTCGCTCATCTTCTCGCACTGGTAAATGACGTTCTCCAACCAGTTATATGACGCCTCGATCTGTCTAGCCATGTGCGCCAGCTTGAGTCTGATGACGGGGTGCTCAATCAACTTCTTGCCAAAGGTACGGCGCTTGTTGGCGTACTTGACAGACTCCTCGTAGCACACCCTGCTGAACCGCAAGCACTGGATAATGATACCAATCCGCTCGTGGTTGAAGTTGGTCATGATGACTCTGAAGCCTTGGTTCTCCTTGCCGATCAGGTTCTCAACAGGAACCTTGACGTCCTCAAAAGTGATGTAAGTGGTACCGGAAGACCAAACACCCTGGCAGTCCATGCGACGAGTGGAGACACCGCCAAAGTCCCTCTCGATCAAGAGAAGAGAAACGCCGTTCATGCCAGCCTTGCCGGTGCGAACGGCGACGGTGAAATAGTCGGCCCAAATACCGTTGGTGATCCACTTCTTCTCGCCGTTTACAATGTAATGCTTGCCATCCTCAGACAGCTTGGCCTCGCAGGTGAGGTTAGCGACGTCGGAGCCCGCATCAGGCTCGGTAATAGCCAAGCAAATTCTCTTGTCGCCGTTCAGGATACCGGGAAGGATGCGATCGACCAAAGATTTCTTGCCGAACTTGACAAGAGGCGGGCAGCCGATACCGAAACCACCGATAACGTTCCAGACGAAGCCTCCGGACCCGACGCGGGAAAGCTCATCAGTGAGGAGCAACTCGTGGAAAAGATCCCACTTCTCGGGAGGGACCGACTTGATGACGTTATTGGTGTAGTCCTTCTGGTAGTGTGTGCCCAACAATCCAGCAAGATATCCGCGCTCACCCATCTGCTTGTAGATGTGGGAGGGGACCTCCTTCTTCTCGTCCCATTCGGTGACGTAGGGTTCGACTTCGGCCTCGATCCACTCGCGGACCTCGGCGCGGAGGGCGGCGTGGGTCTCGTTGAAGTAGGGAGAGTGGTGACCTTGGTACCACGCCGGGTCGGCGAAGGGGATCTGGTCACCGAACGGCTCGAGGGCTTCAGCTTCCTGCGTAGGGCCGGAGGTGGCAGCAGCAGCAGGCTTGGGCTTGGGAGCGGCGGCGGGCTTGGGTGCCGTAGCGGTTTCGGCGGGCTTGGGTTTGGTGTCTAGGGAGCCAATCTGGAGCTTCTTGTACTTCTTGAGGATGCCCTCGTTGTGGTACTTCCAGAACTGCTTGGAGGCGTCCTTGCCTGCAACTCTTGCGAGGATCTTCTTGCCACCTGTTTTTATTAGAGTTGGTAAGTTGAGATTTACAACGAAGCGAATCATTGCAATGAATATTTACCTGGATGGTCATCCTGGAATTTGGTAAGATCATAAACATCGCCATCGATGGTAATCCACAGCGAGTTGGCGCTGTTGTGCGACGCAACGTCGCTCTGGGTGAAAGTCTTCGACATGATGTAAGGTTGACCTGGGGGTTGATTCCAAGGAGATGATGGAATCTATGTCAAATAGGCAACAAGAAGTGATGAATGGGGGGAACAAGAAAAAAAAAGTAGGAAGCTCAGGAAGAGGAGAGCAGGAGGAGGAGGACGCTTCAATAAAGAGGAGCCGCTTTTATCACAATCACATGCGAGCATTCCAGGGGTGGTCCCGAGTTCTGGTTCGGGGAACGCTGCGGCACTGCCAAAAGAAAGGGACCCCGAGGTCTTGTCTGGGCGCTCCAGGCCCCTCCACGTCTCCAATTGACCTCCAAAGCTACCGGGTCAGACACGGTAATTCATCATCCCCGTTCTTCTGTCCGCTGGGGTAAAACATGTCGGGGTAAAGGACCTTTAGCTGGTGTCTGACACCGTTCTGCACCCCCAGAAAGACCGAAACGGCACCGCCAAAAATGGGTATTCCACACATGCCTTTTTTTTATATTATCTAAAAACATGCAAAGCTTTCTCATCTGCCTCTTGACGGTCCAGGATTCTTTAAATATTCCTCGCGAATCATGTGCGCAACATCTCTGAATCAAATACCGTCACCGATCTGATCCTCCGAATCTCCCATTTCCGGAATTAGACGCACAACAAACCACTGTGAAGAAAACCTTGAAAACATTTTGTATTAGGGCATGTGACAACCAGTTTCCCTACATAACGGAGTACATAGCGTTACGGAATTAAGCAAAAGCAAACCGCCTCAAGAACGGCGGGCAGAACGGTCCTCGGCTGATGTCATGGGGCCGCTGGAGCCAATTGGCATGATAGGATAGATGGTGACCCATGAGCCGAGGCATCTCATCTTCAAAAGCAGTGCCGCGACCACATCCCTGCTTAATCATGGAAGGCTCGTTCATTCCAAACTCCGAAATCCAGAAAGGTCACATTGCATGAGCTTGACAATGCAGCGGCACAGAGTAGTGTAAATAAGGCTACTACTGTATGCTAGAAGTCCCTTTGATTTGCTAACGCAACTACGAAGTAACGCCGTCAACACCGTTAACGCCAAGAATCAAACCATTTGTGTCCCCCAGCCGCTTTTGCCTTTTGCAACACACACCAGCAGAGAGAAAAAAAATGTATGTGAATGAAGCAAATCAGGCTTTGTAGATCCCCCCTCCCTTTAGAATTCCCGATCTCCGATATCCGATCCTAATCACCAATCCCCGCTCCCGGATTACGCACCTCTAGGCTTAGCCTTTGCCTTTGCCTTCTCCTTCTTCTCCTCTTTAAGCTTCTTCTTCTTGGCCTCATTCTGCTCCTCTAACTTGCGCTTATGCGCCTGCTTCTGCTCGTCAGTCTTGGGCATAACCTTAAAGAAGCCTTCTATCCTGCTCTGCTGCGAGCTCTTCATGTTCTTCTCCAGCCGCGCACCACCAGCCCGCACTCTATCCTCGGAGAAGCCCTTTTCGTGAACCAAAAATCCAACCAGCCCCTCAATATCAGGCTTCTCCCACTTGAAATCGCATAGCGGGTCATCAGCGGGGCGAACATCGGGGTTGAAGAACAAGTCTCTGGCGTCCTCGAATGGCCAGTCATCGGGAATTTGATATTTGCTCTTGGGATCCTCCTTGATCCACTCCACAACCTTTTCGAGACTCCCATATTCACGAATGAGTTTCAGTGCGGTGCTGGGACCGACCTTGGGGATTGGGTCGAGATAGTCACATCCCAACAGAATGCAGAGATCCACAAACTGCTTGCGGTCCATTCCTAGTCCTTCCAACACCTTCTCGACGTGGATCTCTTGAATGGGTTCTTTGCGCTGTTCGCTGAAGGTGAGATGCCTCAACAAAATCGGACTGTCAAAGCAGAGGGTGTCCATATCCTCGCTTGCGGCAGCGTAAACCTTGCCTGCTCTTGCGAGAACGGCGCACTGCGCTTCTGCTTCAGTGGGAGCAACGATGTACGGGATACCCATGAGTTTGAGTAAGCGCTGACATTCAGCGTTGTGCTCCCTGGTTACGCGAACCGTGCGACGGGAGAACTTCTCGACGTCCTCTGCTGTACCTGTCTCCTTGGCCTCTTCGAGACCCTCGTGTGCTTCCTGCTTCCGTTGGAAACGTTTGGCAAGCTCTCCCGACTTGAGTTTTGGTGGGGCGCCATCGAATACGTAGAGCGGTTTGATTCCGTTGTCGACCATGCGTAGGGTGCGGTAGAACATGCCCATCAAGTGGGAGGTTGTCTCGCCGGACTCGTTGGTGAGCTGTTGCCCATCGGAGCGGACGGCGATCAGGAAAGAGTAGATTGACATTGATGCGTCCTGCAAGGGTAAAATTAAATAATCAATGAATTGAACGGTTGATTAGCGCAACATGTGATGAATGGAAAAGAAAACCCCTTACAATTGCGACCTTGCGCCCGAACTGGTTCTTGATCTCTCCTTCCTTGATCGCATCGGGAGCTTCATCCTTGATGATGGGGAAAAGTCCTTTAATTCCCATGTTGGCGGTGCTTTAATATCGCCGGGTGCTTTATTTTAGTGTGGCGATATCCTCAAATTTTGATCGCCGCACGATCAAACTGAATGTCGGAGGAAGGCGTTGAAGCTTGAGGTGTTGGTGATGTCAGAGGTAGGAATTGGACGAAGGAGCGACAGCCATTCAACCTCTGGTGCGCACGCACAGGGGACGCGTTCAGCTTGTAGGAAGACGCGCCTGTCCGCGATTTAAAAGTGGGGCAAAGAATTTAAACCCTTGACGTTGGGATGACTGCTAAAATGCCATATGACGTTTTGTAGAATTAGTAGTACGAGACCTCGAATTTAGATATTGTGGACTTCAAGTACTCATTGAAGTAGAATTCCTGCGATTTTGTTTTTGTTGTGTATCGCAAACGCTTGTACCAACCTTCTTCCCCTCAAGCTCCAAGCTGCAAGACCCTCGCTGCGGGATTCCCCGCTGAATTTTTTTTTTTAAATTTTAATTTTTTTTTTGGAGGGGTAGCTAAGTTTTGCGTTTGCCAAAATTCACTAAGCTGCAGTTGTAGCAAACGGCAACCTGAGGAAACACCCGCGCTCAGCACATCCTCCACATACAGAGTCAGGAAATCTGTTATAATCCCGACTCACCTCCAGTTGGATTTCAACACTATCTGTTCGTCTGCAAAAACATTGGGTGCGATCAAGTGCCAACACCAAAATGGCATCGAACAACCCCGCACCTCCTCCAGTAGGAGATATGCTCTCGATGGTCCCCGAACTCTCGCCAGGCCGTGCTATGGCCCACGGCATGACGGTTGACGAAGCAGCCGAGAACATCATGAAACATCCTCTCTTCATGACCGAGCTGGACCCTACCGACCAGGAAAGTGACGAAATGGTCTCAGCCCTCCAAGCCCTTGCCTACGAAGGCACGCCGCTCGAAAACGCCACGAACTTCAAGGAACAAGGCAACGAGTGTTTCCGCGAGAAGAGATGGGCAGATGCCAAGGAATTTTACGGCAAGGGAATCGTTATCCTCTTCGGCGAGGAACTAAGACGAGGCAAAGGCCTCAAGAGGAAAGTTAAGAAGGCCAAGGCGATCAAGGAAGTCAAACCAGAATCAGAACAAAAGACTGAGGTCCTCGGGGAGGAGGAAGTAAAATACCATGAAGATGCAGAGGAGGAAGAGGTAGAAGACGACCCGGAAGAGGTCAAGAAAGAGAAGACCTTGTTGGAAACTCTCTATGTCAACCGGGCGGCCTGCCACTTGGAACTCCGCAATTACAGGAGTTGCACCCTCGACTGTGCCGCTGCATTGAGGCTGAACGAGAAGAATGTCAAGGCATTTTATCGCTCCGCAAAAGCCTTGCTTGCTGTGGGAAAGATTGACGAGGCAGATGATGCGTGTGCGAGAGGATTGAAGGTGGACGGTTCGAATGCTGCGCTCAAGACCCTGGCCGGTGAGATTATAAAGAAGAATGAGGAGGATGTCAAGAAAAAACAAAAGGAAGAGAAGAGACTAGCAGATGAGAGGCGGAAGGAGAAGCTGCTGAGCGCGGCGTTGCAAGTTAGGGGGATCAAGATCAAGACTACGGGCAAGCCACCAGACATGGAAGACGCAAAGGTGGAGCTTGTGCCTGACCCCTTGGATCCCGAAAGCAGTTTGGCTGTTCCGACAATGCTGCTGTACCCTGTCGATTACGAGACGGATTTCATCAAGGGGTTCAACGAGCAGGAATGCTTAGAGCAGCACTTTGGTTATGTCTTTCCGCTGCCATGGGATAAGGAGGGGAGGTATTCCAGCAACACTGTGGAATGTTATGTTGAGACTGCCAGCGGCGGGCTGGCCAAGGTCGGACGGAAGGTTTCGCTGCTCAAAGTGCTGAGTGGGGGTAACGTTGAGATTGTGGATAATCTCCTGAAGATTTATGTCTTGCCACGGGGCAGAGCTGAGGCCTGGGTCAAGGATTTCAAGGCGCAAAAGGCAAAGATGAATCAAGTAAAATAAGATAGATAAACCTGTGGAGGCAATGATCAGACATGTCGGCGATGGGGTGAGTTCGGAAGTATTTGCAGTGCTGGAGAAACAAAGTTTGAAGAATCGCGCGGCAGGAATGCGGCCGAGAAAGGTATCCCAAGATGTCGAGGCCTTGTTAGTGCTCATGCATCTTAGAGTGGTGATGTGTAAAGTGGTGAGCTTTTGAGATGGTTGAGAATGGGGAAGCTTTGGTAGGGGTGGTGGACTCTTGAATCTCTTGGGGGGAAAGTGGGCTAATGGAAGTGGATTACGGAGTAGACTAGATGCTTGGTAGGCGGTGAAAGTGGGGCATGGATTCTGCAGGGCGACACCGCCAAAATTCTTGTCAGTGTTCCGCACCCAGAGCTTCTGGCTTCTCGGCTTATGTTCTTATACTGGAGACTAGCCACTCTGTCGATGCCAAAACGCCGTCGAAGTTCCAGATACAGACATGGCTACCTTGCAACCCCCTCCATCAAAGCGCCAAAAGCGCGCGGAAATTGAACTTACGTCTACCCAACAAGATGTTGCGCCGCTCCTTGCGACAGATCTCGGTTCAGGGAAATTCTGCTTTGTCGACAGCGACGGAAACCAGCTTGCCGATGTTGTTGAAATTGATTTCGCTCAGACCACAGAGAAGAACCTATCGACTCTGGTCAACACACTTTTGGAGAGGGTAAGATATTAACCGCAGACAATACAACGCTCGACTGCAACTAACAGCACAACTCATTCAGGACCGTGAAGACTTCACACCTTACCGATTCCGGATCCATATCCCAGGGACAGAGCTCATAGTCGACCAATTCCCTACCGATCTTCTCGGCCTCCTCAAAAAACATGGCGTCACGAACCCCTTTGAAACCACCATCACTCTCAGCGCTGAGCCGCAAAGCGTCTTCAAAGTGCATGCTGTATCGCGAATGGCCCACAAGATCACCGGTCATGGCCAACCCATTCTAGCTTGCCAATTCTCTCCCGTTTCCTCCAGCCGTCTCGCAACAGGAAGTGGTGACAACACTGCCAGAATCTGGGATACCGATACCGGCACTCCCTCTCAGACATTGAAGGGACACACAGGCTGGGTTCTGGGAGTCGCATGGAGCCCCGAAGGCAAACAAATCGCCACTTGCTCCATGGACAAGACAGTACGGATCTGGGATCCAGTCTCGGGAAAGTGTTCCGGAGAGTTCAAGGGACACGCGAAGTGGTGTTTGGCTGTTGCGTGGCAACCATATCATCTCTGGAGGGATGGTACAGCCCGCCTGGTTAGTGCATCGAAGGATGGTACAGCCAGGATATGGGTGGTCAATACCGGTCGCACTGAACATGTTTTGAGCGGACATAAGGGTTCAATAAGCTGTGTGAGATGGGGCGGGTTGGACCAGATTTATACGGGATCTCATGACAGGACGATTCGGATGTGGAATGCCGAGAAGGGTACTCTGGTGCATACATTTACGGCGCATGGGCACTGGATCAACCACATCGCTCTTTCGAGTGATTATGTCCTGAGGACTGGCTACTTTGATCATACCAAAGATATACCAGAGACTGAGGAGGGCAAGAAAGCCAAGGCTAAGGAGAGGTTTGAGAAGGCGGTTAAGATTAATGGCAAGGTTGCTGAAAGGTTTGCGACTGCGAGTAAGTTAGGCCCTACAACTTTTTTTTTTTTTTTTTTTTTTTTTTTTTTTTTGGTGGCTCTTACGTTCTGACCGCTTCTGTTCTAGGTGATGATTTCACGATATACCTCTGGGACCCGACCAACAATGGAACTAAGCCAGTCGCCAGACTTCTCGGGCATCAAAACAAGGTCAACTCTCTGGCCTTTAGTCCTGATAATTCCATTCTAGCAAGTGCCGGCTGGGACAATGCTACGGTGAGCCCCTTTCCATCCTTCCTTGATAGGGTATCAACTAATTGCCTAAGCAGAAACTCTGGAACGCTAGAGATGGTAAATTCCTCCACACCCTGCGTGGTCATGTCGCCCCGGTCTATCAATGTGCATTCTCGGCCGATAGCCGATTATTAGTTACTTCGAGCAAAGACACGACTCTCAAGGTGTGGAACGTCCGAACCGCAAAATTGGCGAGAGATTTGCCCGGACATGAGGATGAGGTTTACGCTGTAGATTGGGCCCCTGATGGAAATTGTGTCGGGTCCGGTGGAAAGGATAAGGCCGTGAGGACGTGGAAGAACTGAGTAGATATGGGCAATGGACCCAATGAAACGGGATAAAACGGATAGATGATACCCCTGCCATATAACAACAAGAAGAAACCAAGAGATTTGTGAACAGCAACCAACACCCAAGCAGCATGCAAAATAAAGCAGTCTCCAAGAATAACTCGTTACGTGCTAATGCTACAGAATAACTCATAGCTGTGATATATGTATATGATTTCCATCTTAAACTCCTATACTCCCTTATGCTATCTATGTGAGGCCGCTGAACCCCCCCCCCCAAAAAAAAATTTGCCAAATCTCAAATGTCGGTTTTGTCCAGTTTGCCAATTTTTTTTGTTTTACAAACTACACGTATGTCCAGTTTTCACAACATAGGTAAAAATAAAACGATCTCTTCCATTACACTCACCCAGGACAAGAGAATAACCTCTTCTTTTTGTCTTTCTCCCGAAACAGTCCTTGCCTACCGCCTCCGCCTGAACCTAGAATTATACCCGGGGCCCCCCTTGGCGCCCGTATTCCTCAGCTTCAGCGACTTGAAATTCGCGTGCGCCGTGGCCTTGATCTTCCTCACGGTCTTCTTGAGGACTCCTTCTTTCTCGTCGCCTCTATTCTCTTTGGTTCCCGCAGTCTTCTTCTCTGCAGCAATATTCTTCTTCGACTTCTTCTCCTTCTTTTTGCTCGACACCTTACTGAGCTCCTCAAACTCGGAGGCCCCCGCTTCGTCTTCATCACCGTCGTCGTCGTCGTCGTTGTCGAACTCTGAGCTGGAACGTAATAAATCAGCTGCCTCCGGTGATTCTTGATTATTATTGTGCTGGTATTGAGTTTCTTTGACGATCTCGTCTTCAGAGTCTGAGTAGGCGGCATCATTGTCGGGATTTGCAGTACCGGCCGGGCGTTTGGTGCGGGTAGGTTTGATATTGACTTTTCTGGTCGTCCGCTTCTGTCCTTTCTTTTTATAGACTCGCAAGGGAAAGCCGTCCCTACCTATCCCTTCAGTCTTGACGTCCGAATCGGAATCGTAGAGCGAAGGGTCGTCGAATGCAGACAGGAGGGCGGGTTTTTCTTTCGACTTGTTGTTGTTCGGCTGGGCCCGACTTTCTGCAGCTTGAGTCGCGGTGCCGTCGTCGTTGCCGCTGCTATTTGGGTTCTTGATGGCGGAGTGCGCCGTGGGAGCGGGGGCACCACTCTCCAGCTCTCTCAAGACATCCTCTTCATCTTCGTAGGCCTCATCTACTATGGTCCTCAAGCTGGTAACTATCTGACTTAATCCCTTCGGCCCCTTGCTTGACAGGAATTTTCGGGGCAGTCTCAGGGGTCCGACCTTCCAGTTCCCATTCTCGTCTTGTTCGTCTACTGGCGGGAGATTGCTTCTTCTGAGGAAAGCGGGGGTGGAAAACTTGGCTGATCGTGATGTGGACGGAGTCTTGTTGGGCAGGTTGTGGTCTGGTCTTTCATGGAGGGGAGTGTTGACGGATCCAAAGACGGATTCCTTGAGGGGGGTTGCTCTTTCGGGTAGAAGGTGTGTTCGTTTGGCTGAGGGTGTCGTGAGGGAGTCTACTTCTGAGGCTCGACGTTTGGATGGCGTTAACCCTGCGGTCTCGGTCGGTTTAGAAGGGGTTTTGCCTAGGAGGTCAAAAAGTCCTAGGACATGGCCATCTTTCTGCGGAGTGGGGCCGATCGAGGTCGGTAGAGCTGGGCTGAAGAGTTTTCGCGAGGTTGAGGGGGTGGCTGCTGTTCGTGCTGTACCAGGGGTCTTGGCTTCGGCAGCTTGGTGGGAGTGGGCTTTTCTGGGTGTTTGGAAGGTCTTGGATCGTTTGGATGGGGTTGTTGGGGGAAGTTTTGGGGCTGCGGTAGGAGGTGGAATTTTGCCAGAAATGATATCGCGAAGCCTGTTGTATTGCTTGTACTTGTGGGCGATGTCTGGGTTGTGCTTGATATCGTTGCGACCTGGTTTACTGCCATTGTGTGCTGCTGCCCAGTCCGATTCCCATTTCTTCAGTTCGGCTCGGACCTGGAGCGACTGTGCTTCATATTCGGCTTTCGTGTGGTCGTCCATGGTTTGGTGAGGAGAGTTCAAAGAGGATATGATATAGGAGGTGGAAATATCGCATGAAATGATTGGAACTCAAAATGGTAATGACGGACTGGCAGTTGGTGTTGTAAAGTACCTCTTTGTCCCCTTTCGGTAACCTTGAAATTAGACGCGTCCAGACGCGTTTTCAATTTACCAAGCCAGACCACTAACAGACCCCGGGCCAGGATCATAACCGCAGACCCACTCTACACTGCACTTCAGGTACGTACCCGTTGACTGAAGGATTTCATGACTTGCAGCATGCATTTTAAGTCTAGACTTTGCAACTATCGTCAAAAAGAGGAATACTTGATCTAAAGTGTGAACCTTTCATCAATGCATATTCAAGAATCATAATTTCTAGAGTCAAAAGGTAATCTCTGTAAATGTGAAGTAAATATCCATTGATATATTAGCACAACTCTTCTACTCATATTTTTCTCACATCCTCTTGCCACTCACCCATCTGTTCATCTACCACAGCCCCCCCTTTGTTCATGCCAAAACTCGCAACTCCAACATCTACACTATCAATATGACCCCAGAACCCGACGATGACATCCAAGTCCAAGTACTCCAAACCACCCTGGCTGAGATCAAAAGCTCCAACGAAGACGGCGATTCCGAAATCAACTGCTGCGTCATCTGCCTCGACACCATCTCGGAACCATGCACCTCCATCCCTTGCTCACACACCAACTTTGATTTCATCTGCCTCATCAACTGGCTTCAGCAGCGGCCGACTTGCCCACTATGCAAAGCATCCGTTACCCGAGTCCAATACTCAGACCCTCACAACCCCGGTGAATTAAGTACTTATTCAGTATCACCCAAACAACCAACCGAGCCTCCGTCCATTTCAAACAACCAACCCCCACCAGCCGAATACGCACACTTCAATCGATCGCGACCCCGTCAACGTCGACGATCCCCGCCGCGCCGTCCACCATCCCCGGATTCGGCACTCGAGTTTCGCCGACACATCTACCGGCATAACCTATACTCTCTCCGTAAGATCTCGGCACGCCCCCGCCCCCTTTGATTGTTGAATATTACCAATATTAATCTTGTTATTATATTTCATCACTGAAACAGACATAGCCTCCAACCCATTCACCCGCTACCTGCCCTCGCCCCCTTCCCCGACCGCCCTCTCGTCGACCCCTCACCTCGTCTCGCGCGCCCGCCTCTGGCTCCGCCGAGAGCTCTCGGTTTTCACTTTTCTCAACTCGAACAGGGAGTTCCTGCTCGAGTACGTCGTGGCCATCCTGAAGACGGTCGACATCCATTCCGCTTCCGGGTCGGGCCGAGCGGAATCAATGCTCTCGGATTTCTTGTGCGACGGGGATCACGCCAGACTTTTTTTGCACGAGTTGAAGGCGTGGCTGAGGAGTCCTGCCCGGACGTTGGAGGTTTGGGATCGGGAGGTCAAGTATCCTGATGTCGGGAGGAAGAGGATAAGGGAAGGAGAGAGGACAGACAGAGCGCAGGGGGGGGAGGAGCAGAAGAAAGAGGAGGATGAGGAAGCAAGGAGGAGAACTGTGGAAAGGGGTACGAGTTGGGAAGACGAAGGTGGCGATCATTGGAGACCTGGCAGTGGTAATGGTGGAGAAAAGAGAAAGAGGAGGAGGGTGAGAGCCCAAGAGTAAAGATATAAACTGGTTACATAGAAGCGATGATACCCCCATCTACCCTCCCCATTTTGGAAACATTTTAGAAGCAAGTCATATGGAAATCCAGATATCACTTGGTCAAGTCAGTCTATTGATTGAGTGGTGTAAATAATGACCAGTTCAAACCCTATTACATTTCTTGAATTGAACCACTATATGAAACAAAAAGCCAATAAAAGCCAAAACCTGTTCTCTTGATTCTTTGTGTCCCAAATAACCCATAGGTTATTGTAAACAAACGCCTTTAACTCCTTTATAATCCCGCTTGTCTTGCTTGCTCGCTCGCTCGCTATATCACCCACTTCAACCCCCCCCCCCCCTTTCTCTCTCTCATCCTCCCCTTTCTGTCCGTTTCTTATCCGCTCTCCCATCCCTTGCCTTTTCCATTCCTCTCAGGCCAAGATTTGGTATAAAAAAATCCAAAATAACCTCCAGCGAGATAGTAACCCGTTTTTCTTTCTCTCCTCTGTACAAACAGTTGCCCTTAAAGCCCCCATCCCCATTATCGAATAATGAAAAACCGCCCGCGAACCAAGCCATGCTGAAAATGATATGCAGAAGAAGGAGATCCTCCAACCCCGCCATTCCAAATCAATTTGCTTCTTTCGCTTGCTTGTCCCGCCGAAGAAGAAAAACAGAGAAAAAAAAAGATATCATGTACATCTCCATCCCAAATGTCCAAGTCGTTAAAAAGAAAAGGATAAAGAAAAAAAAGAGAGAGAGCATCCGATATGCACTTCTCTCTTACATTCCTCCTCCAAGTTGAGTTCGGTCAAAAAAACAAAAATTGCCCCATTTCTAGACATATACTTTGTTCATAATTCATCATTAACCAATAAATCGAAGCGTTCCCTCCTCTTATCAACTTCATGCCATAATATCAGACAAAACAGCCATACTCAATATCATGACCAACAATCCAATCGTCACGATGATTAACAAGGTGAAACTGAACCAGCCCATAACCATCGCTGACGTTCCGACTCCGCTCAACACGCTGCCGTTGGCAAAGTCTTGCGCTATAATGCTTGCCGCGACCGAAGCTGTATGTTGCCACAAGACGGAAACCAAGACGAAGATGGATGCGATAAAGATGATGGCGAGGGCGACCTGGCTGACAGGCCTGCTGGGGAAGGGCTTGACCTCCCTTTCGGATCCCTCAGAGTCTTCCTCCTCGTGCCAGCCTGGGAAAGTCGCAAGTAGTAGAAGGCAGACGAAGGCGAAGATGATGGCGATAATGCTGAGCCAACCAGTTAGTTTCGGCTTTGGAGATTTCGGGACAAACCAGAAAACTTACAGTAAATAAGGGAAAACAATCATGTCCTTGAACTGACTAGCGAGCCAGATCAGGTTGAGAGGATCCTGATCAACCTGTATCCTATCCGCAAGAGAAGTAGCATTGTTGCTGCACAACCATGATCCACCCTCAGGCGAAACACAGATACCGAAGAATCCCACACGCGCCTGGAGTTTGGTATCCCCAACAATGTTGCCGATCAACGAGTAGCCATTATAATTGACTTGTGACGTGCTGGGGACCGCTTCGTAAGGTTCGTAGTAGATTGAGAGCAGGAAGATTGAAGGGATTAAGGGTGAGGATGAGGAGCAGCCTGCTAGAAGGAGGGATAACAATATTATCGCTACCGCGATCAATATCATGAGGACGTGGTGATATCCGAGGAAGGGGACCCATCCTGTATGGTTCTATTGTTAGCATTGTGAACATTGCTCGGGGCAAGGTTTGGGTGTGAGGCAGGAATGTGATCTCGAGAGGGAGGCGTGACATACGGTACCACCCGAGCTGGACTCTAGCCGCCATGGTGGGCTTCTTCTGGATTTCTTTCCCTTGGAATGATAATTCTTCTCACGAGAGACGGCTCCGTTCAGCCGTTCACTCGAAGCCACAGCCTGTTGCTGAGGCAGTTGGCTTTGCGCGCGCGCACACACCACACTGTGGAGGTATTCTTCGTGGCGGTATTCGCGACAGCCGACAGTAATTCGTGATTTTTTTGTCGTCACTCGTGAAGCTGAAAACTGCTGGAATGTGTGTCGCTTGCTCGTCTTCGTCCCGTGTGGAGATGTCTCGTCTGATCGTCTCCGCGTACCTGGTAGCTGGGCACTAAGGAATGTCCCAAACGCGACCTGCAAACGAGTAACACAGCTACCCACACGCAGCGTGTAAAACTGGCGGAGCAGGTTAGGTTTAGTCGATTTTGTCGTTTCTCTTCAACAGCAACAGCAAGTAAGAAGCAGCCAAGGGATTGAACCAAACCCGAATTGATATGATTTCCCCTCTCAAAAAGACGAGCTGCTGCAAGAAATGTCAGGATGGAGTTGGGAAGAGAGACAAAGAGAGGAATGCAAGAGCGGGACGAGGAACCGTGCGGGTACAGACAACATGCAGGTGCCAGGACGCCCAAAAATGTGTGGTGCAGTTTGTGATGTGCGTGGTTGGATGAAAGAGCGAGAAGTGGGCTGGGGCGATGGGAATGGATCTCTTGTTGCTAGTCTGGAACTTACGGATTTCTTGCTTTCTTCGCGCTTGCGTTGCGTCGTGTGTTGCAAAAAATGCGGTGGTTGGAGAACTTCTCGGTAAAAAGCTAGGTATGGTGGGGATATGCAGTTGGCACGTTATTCGACGACATGCAAGAAATCTTTTAAGCAGTTCTTAAATCATGAAATCATGGAATAGCCCAGAAAAAAAAAGGGTTCAAGATGAGGTACTACGAATATCTCCTACTCAATCGGTTCTTTTTTGCTTCTTTCAGTTTCCTGTTGTGATGTGTTGTAGAGAGATGCCATGCAACAGCAACGAGAGAGCCTTACTGGTGAACCCTCAGGGTTGGCAGGGTCGTCGTCCCAACCACCGCACTTTTTGTTTACTTCTCGCTTTTGGATCCGTTGACCAGACGCTGACCGACGACCAGGGTGTGCTGGCGGCAGTGTCGTCTTGGCAGGAGGAATGGATCAGGGGCCCTGCGCCGCTGAAGGCAGGGAGAAAGCGCCCATTCTGGTCCCACTCTTCTTGGACAGGTACCCCACCAAGTGACGCATTGTTGGCTGGACTTCCTCTCTCCCGCTCCCAATTTCCCAACCTCTCATTTTAGTATACTACCAACAATACCAAGGTTTTTTGTTTCGGCGTCGTCACTTCATTCAAAAGGCCTCTGCTTGTCGCTCTTTGGGCATTGGCCCTGTTATGAAGTTGGTTTCCTGATGGCTGCCTTGCTCCTTGGAGCTTAACAGGCAGAGTTATATATGATTTGTTGTTCTATTAAGCAATGCCAATGGCAACCGGCTGATGTGTTACGTTGTTGTGCTCCATTCCCAGAGTTACATCGGCTCACTTTCTCGCACTCCAGATGTTGAAAACGCTCCAAAGGCTGAAAACAACCGTTCATCATTTCGAATTGAATTGGGAAATCGACAATGACGAACGGATGGATGCATTCGAATGCCAATCGACGAACCTGCCACGACAGGGCGATATCTCTGAGGCGTGCACTCAAATAGAAGCGAAGAAGCTTATTTCTTTGAGCTCGCGGGATCGGCAACTGCCAGTTTCCACCGGATTTGTCAGCTTATACGGGCAACATTGGCTCAGCTACGGCCCAGCTGACGAGATTTCGGAGAGAGGGGCAATTCAGCGATAGCTTCCATAAATGAATAAATACAGAATGATACACTACCAGCATTTTCGCATTTTTGAGAACACACAGCATGACTAGCTCTCAGTCTTGATAATTCGCCAATAGCCCAAAAAAATGACCGCCTTTGACATCAAGATCGTCTCCGACGCCATTTGCCCTTGGGTAAGTGACGAATTTGTCTTCTTCATTATCGTAGGTGCTGCTTCAACTGCGACCCCGGACTGACATCTTCCTTCCGCGCAGTGCTATGTGGGCAAGAGACGTCTCGAGCGAGCCATAGCGACCTACAAAAAGGACGTACCTGGAGGAGCCAACGATACCTTCAACGTGCACTGGCATCCCTTCTATCTTGACCCAACCCTAGCCAAGGCCCCGGTCGATCGCGAGGAGCACCTCCTCAAAAAGATCGGTCCTGAACGTCTTGCAATGTCCACCATCCACCTCAAGAAGCTTGGCGAGGCTGAAGGAATCAACTTCACCTTCAAAGCCAAGATCGGCAACACCCGTGACGCCCATCGTCTCATCCAGCTAGCCAAGACCAAATCCAATGACATCCAGAACTCGGTGGTCGCTGCCCTCTTCAAGCTTCATTTCGAAGAGGATGGAGACATCACATCCCAAGATGTTCTCGTCGCCGCAGGCGAAAAGGGTGGTCTCGACAAGTCCGAAGTAAAGTCTTGGCTTGATGAAGGTAGAGGTGGCGCCGAAGTGGACCGGGAAGTTGAGGAGGCGTATGAAGAGGGAATTTCTGGTGTTCCCAACTTCACTATCAACGGGCGGTACCAGGTTTCCGGAGCTCAAGATGTGTCTAGGTTCATCGAGATCTTTACCCGCGCAAAGCGGGCAGCCCCAGACGCTGGCTCCGGCGATCTGGGAGGTACTTGCTAGTTAGTCAGCGGCATTCCCTCGGTAACATAGCAGTTTTGTCCCCTTGTTCCTCTTTGTTACTTCAAAACTCCATCAAACCTCCTAAATCCTGTTCCACGGCCTTCAGTCTCGCCTGTAGTTCTCTCTTCTTCCGATCCAAAACCCTAACAGCCTCCTCCTCGGCTCTTAAATCCTCCTCCGTCGCATACTTGCCCCCCGATTGCACCTCTTCCATCTTTTCATCCTCCTCTTCTTGTCCCCGCTCCCTCCTCTCGGCATTCATCCGTTCCAGCTGTTCAACCTGCTCTGCAACCTTTTGTTCGTAATACATCAAGGTCCCTTTTTGCATTTCCCATTTTCTTCTCATGCCGGGGATACGGTCCAATGCTCCAGGCAACGCGTAAACCCCACATAACTTCTCAGCGCCCTGAAGCAAGATCTCAATGTCGACGTCACCTCCTGGTTTTTGTCGAGTAATTTGAGAATGCAAGTTCCCGCCTAAGACTGCTGCTACTGCTGTGTTGCGGCGCGTGGCTACGCCCCCGGCTGGTCCACCTGTTGTGACTTCACCCGCTGTGACGTTGAATACTGTTTTTCGTCGCGATGAGGAAGCGGACGATTCGGG
Organism: Cladorrhinum samala; assembly: GCA_033576145.1. NCBI lineage: Eukaryota > Fungi > Ascomycota > Sordariomycetes > Sordariales > Podosporaceae > Cladorrhinum > Cladorrhinum samala. The sequence goes on from MU864970.1 coordinate 45,494, forward strand.
GTTGGGATTTGTAGGTGGCGGGGGTGGGGGTGGGACAGAGAAGAGGGCGCGCTCGTGCGCCTCGGTGTCACGGATTAGGGAGGTAATGTCTGGTTTTGAGAGGAGCGCGTTGGTGAAGATTTTTGGTGGGGGGAAGCTGGGCAAGCGAGGTTAGATAAGGGGCGTGTGTTTACTTTGGCGGGGCAGGAGAGGACGGGGAGGAGGGGGAAGGAAAGCTTACGGAAGACTGTCAATTCCTTGACACGAGAGAGAAATCTGCTCGAGATGAGCGAGGAGGAGAGACATGTTAGGATATCTGAGAAGGAGGATGACACGAAAACGGAACCTTGACAGGTTGGTGTTGTGGCTGCGAAAGGTGCTGGCTGGGTTGCGATCGAAGACCCCAAAAATGAATAGATGCGGGATGAGATGGATTTCTTGGCATTCAGCATCGCATTGCTGGGATCTCCATGCAAATGACTCGCTATCACGTGATCTCAGACAAGGTGAGCAATTGCAGCAAAACGTTGAAATGCTCGTCACCCATCAATGTTGTGTTGCCAGCAATCTGCTGCGGAAAATTACGGGGGCAAGGAGTGTGGCTTCCGCCTTGTTGGAAGTGTTATTTAATCTGAATGGTTCATACGTACCTGGTTGGTCAGATCCAGCTAGGTGTATGAATGACAAGGTAACAGGTCAAGTCTTCCAACTCATTTTCCCATTTCAGACTTTTTAATTCATTGAGACAGCGAACTCAGTACATTCCGTCCATTCGTGTCTGAAAGTACCACACTTCCCGATTCTTTCAAAGAATTCTACGGCAGCGGTCATATAATTAGACATTGGACGACGTCCCTTTGATGTTTACCCTGCGTAGTTGGACCCGCCTGATTTTCGTTCTGAGATGGGGAACGGGAAGGGCTCCTCTGTTTTTAGATACCGATGAGGCCCAACTTCTCTCGACCCCAAAGCTCCACATGATGGAATCAGGAGTGGATTCTCTCTTTAGCTTTGTTTTAACCTCCTTGTAACACTTGCAGCATGTAGCATAGGAATAGTTTGAATGCAACGACGGAAGGTCACTCAACTCAATTCACCTCCCTTCTTCAGTTGTTGTTTTTTTAAAACCACTCACCCACAGGCCAGAGGGCAAAGCTGTTAAGTGCGCGGTTTCCCAGGATGCGACATGGCCAACAAGACATGCGTTTACCACAAAATTTTTCTTCTTCCCCTGTACAGCTCTCCACATTTTCCACTTCCATACAACCTGCAGCCGGCAGAGCAACTTCTTCTTCAACTCATTGGACAAAACCTCCCCTCGGTGGTGCCCGTAGTGCCAGGCCTATTATTGTGGTACATCAAGCAGCCAAACACAACAAGCCTTTGTGGATGGGAAGAGTCTCCGAACCAGTCCTTTGCGCAATGGTACTGACACGACAAGCACGACGGCCTTGACAACTCAACGATTCCAGGGCCCGTCAGGAACGGTACTTCTGCCGACCGCCGGCTTGCCCAGATGCTTTAGACTTTTCAGAAAGTTTGCTTGTGCTTGTAAACATTCCAGGTGTGTTCAAGGGCTTGAGTTGATGGTGTCAGGGGTCTTGAGCATTGCTGCCCAAGGTGCCACTTTGTTTCTCGCAGCGCGCGTTGAAGGTGACTGTGTTCTACCACTTCCCGTCACTCCATTGCCTGCTGGGGGTTTGTAACCCCTGCAGCATGGCAAGTCACTGCCGGGGTTCGGGCCATCCAGGCAGGGCATGAAGAGTGAAATAACCTAATGGGAAAAAATTTAAGTCGCTATCAAAACCTGGAATCGACATATAACATGGCTCATCAGTTCGCAGCCAGGGTGTTTGTGCTCTTTATAAGACCTATCTGCAATCTCCTATCCAAGAATTAATCCAGCTTTTGATCAAAAACTTAGAACGCATTGTATTTCCAAGTGTTTGCCGTAAGAAACGGTATCAATTCAACCCTCGTTCCTGTGGCGGTCATCTCCTGTCTCGGTGCGCCTGACCATTTTACGTATCCTTTCAACGAACCCCCTACGGAAACAACGACAAGGACAGCTGGTCGGCCACAGAGGTGTTGACACGCATCACGGAATTCCGTCAATTGAGAGTCAATTGGTGATTTGCGATTTCCTGCAGCCAGCAAGCAATTCCCCAAGCGAGCATCCCGGCGCAACGGCGCAGATCTACTTCGTACCTGTTTCCTCCACCACACCCACCGGCTCCTCCGCCCCTCCGCCCCTCCGGTCTTTTGTATACTATCATCCCCCGCATTCCCTTTTCGGCGGGGGCGCCCCCCCGGCCCCGGCGCCGGGCGCCGCGCCCCCCCCGCCGCCCCCCCCCGGCCGCCGACCCCGCCGCGCCGCGGCCGCGCCGCCCGCCGCCG
>MU864970.1:47879-224295 GCA_033576145.1 Cladorrhinum samala
CTGCCTTGTGATTTTCCTATCAGGCCCATCCGTTTTTTTTTTTATTTTAACCCCCCGAAGTCACTTTTGGGCGGCCCCCCCCCCCCACCCCCCCCCCCCCCCCCCGCCAAATCGCTGGCTTGATCCTGCTCAGCTTTCCCCCAATATCGGGAATCAGCCTGGGCTGCACGCAAACCGCACTGGTCTTCGCACGAGATTATCATGACCACCAACCGAAGCCCATTTTCCTCTCCTCGTTGGAGGTTCATTCTTTGGGTGTTGACTCCCTGAAACGCGCTGCTTCTCGTCCTCAACCTAATTCGTCACCACTCCCACAGCATTGACGGTATACTCGCCGACATTTATAGAATTAAGATTAATACCACGCCATTTGAACCCCCACACCGACCATTTCATTATTTGGCAAGGGCGACCGGCAATCGATAAGACCGACACAACTTTTTCTTTTTCGTTTTATATTTTTATATTTTTTTTTGGTTCATTTTTTTTTGGACCAAGCAAGGGTCGAAAGCCAAAGGAGAGCAAAAGAAAAGGTCCTCCTCTCTCGATTCATAGATATTTCTTCCCTTCCACACCGGACCAGCCGCAACCACACGCAGAACATGTGGCCAACAACACCCAAGTTGAATATCTCTCAAAACGTGGGGCCAACATCGCCGCCAGAGACACCCAGAACGTCGTCACCGGTTTTTGGTCGCAAGAACAGCCCCCCGCCCCCAGGCTCCTTTGGGGCGCAAATTCACGCGGACCATCTCCGACCGATGGCGCCGCCTGCCCTATCGACTGGCAACCCAGTGGCGTTCAATTCCTTCGGCGGTCCGAACTTTACCCATCCCCGGGTACTCCGTCCAGATCAACTATCACCACGGGCTACCAGCTGCTCATCGCCATCATCCTCGACTGACGACTCATCAGACGATGAATCCGCCGGCGCATCCCTGCCTGCCACTCCTGAGCATGGACGGCGAACCATGGCCTCACCTCCGCCCCAAGTTCACCCACTTCCGCGGCTGGCCTCCAGGGTTGCAGGTCGGTCCGTACCAATCAAGGCAGTCGCTGAGCGTGTCATATCGCACGAAGAAACCAACTTCACCATTGAAGAGCTGAGCGATTTTGCCGACAGCGACGACGAACGGGACGGTGTCCTCCGTCCAGATTATATCGAGTATGCCGAATCGAACCGAAGCCGGTCGAGGTCACGGCACAGGCAGCCCGAGATTGGCCCCATGATGCGTGAATTCAACAATCTCGCCTGCATTGATGATTCGGGGGATGAGACAGATCTGGACGAGGCCGAGTACCGCGAGTTTTTAATCAAGAGAAGAGAGGATAAAAGAAGAAGGAGAATGACGTCGGGCAGTATCGGCAAGAGGACAATTAGCGAAAGCATCGGCAGTGACAGCGATCGGGAAGATATCAAATCCTGGATCGGGGCCGAAGAGATTGGCAGCAGCGCCAGGCGATTGAGGAGGAGGATCGGGGATCGACGCAGTCTTCAGTTTACTGATCCTTCACCGCCAAGGATTGATGAGCTCGATGAGCCCGAGTCGTGCGATGACGAAATACTCATCAGCGAGACTCTTGCAAAAGAGCTCCCTTACTATGAATATGTCACCATGGAAGTTGATTCTCCCTGAAGAATTGACATGCCCGCTATAGATGGGGGTTATGCTTTTTTTTCTTCGCCCCAAAGGTTCATCTTTAATGGTCAATGTCAACGAGACATGATGACGAGGACAACGACGACGGTAATGACCGATAACGACAATAATGATGATGATAACGACAACGAAGAATATTTATTGACTGGTAGCGTCAAGAACGGAGCAACAGCAACAAAACGCATTACATTGGACCCGGATTTCACAACAAAACAAAGCGATAGTGAGGCACTTAATCATTTTTTCACTCACATCTTTGCATGCACACTGGACATTTTCTTGAGGGCATATGTTTTTACGCATTCACGTATTTCTTTTTTACTCATGTTTGAAGTAATTAGCGGAAAGAAATCTTGGGGGGGGGGGAGGCGAAAGACTTGGGTATCAGGCAGTAAATGTTGAAGAATCTGATTGAGCTAGTTCACTTTGTGCTTATGTGGTGCTTTGATTTAAGATATCAGATAGACTTGAAATTCACGCGGTTCGGATAGCATGTCTACCACCAATCGGTCTTGATAAGCCCCAGTTTCTGAAGTTATATGGTTTCCATGGACCTTTTTTTTTTTTTTTTTGGGAGGGGCGGCCGGGGGAGAGGCGTGGGGTGAAGAGCCAAGCCACAGCTAACATCTCATGCGGATACATTGGGCCAATTACAAAAGGGATTCTTGGGTCTTTGTGCTACCAAAGCCACATCCCGGCCCGTTCGCGGTCTGGAAGGCGTCTCTCCCACGGCTAATTCCATTCAGTCAACGACAGGCCAAAGGTGGAAGTCGAGGTTGATAGCCTCGCGTCTACATCAAAAACACCATTCCAACCACTTCAACCCCCACAAGCTCCGCAGAAACACCACCCCGTGGGAGACTCAGAGAAGCGCTTTTCAAAGTTAATATTATATCCTACCAAAGGTTCGCCTTTTTGTGTTTTTATCCGATATCCCATTTATTTGTACTCTGTACCGTGTCATCCAACAAAGCAGCCCCTAGCCATCTCGACTGCTCTACATATCAAAGAGTCCCGATTGCCTCCCCGATTGTGTCTCTATTACACACATCCCGCCCCTTTTTTCACGCGGCTACTTGTTTCGCGAATACCCCGCCCGAGGCGGTGGATCGTTCCACGATGAACCAAACGCCAGCTCAGAACCTCGGTGGCCAACAGAACGGCGGTGCTGGTATGGCGAGGCAGGGTATACAGCTTTATCGGCCGGAGATGATGCGCACTATGCCGGGCCTTAGCCAGGACGAGAGGATCAAGTACGAAAGAGGCCTCGCCACGCTCTGGAGGGTGCACGACTCCCTTGTTCCCGGCTCTACCGAACAGGTCGAGGCCGTGAAGAAGATCAGCGAATTTGGGAAAATGCTTGCGAATAAGCTTCAGCAGCGCCAGATGATGCAAAATCAACAACAGAGACAGCAACAGCAAATGACTCCTCAGCAGCAACAGCAGATGGCCGCCCAGCAGCAGCAACTCCAACAGCAGCAACAAATGCAACAGCAAGCTCAGCAGCAGATGACTCCTCAGCAGCAGCAGCAGCAGCAACAATTGCAAGCACTTCAGCAGCAGCGGGCTCAGCAGCAAGCTCAACAAGTGGCTCAGCAGCAAGCCCAGCAGCAGGCCTCGAATGGCGGCCAAGCTTCACAGGGCCAGCCGAACCAATCCGGCGCACCGGCGAATGGTCAGGGGGGCGTTCAGACTCAACCAAGGTCGCTGCCGCCGCACATTGTCAGCCATGTCAACGAGATGAATTTCATCGTACCACCGGACTCGGTTGGGAAGACGACCATTCAGGAGATCAAAACCCAGTACATCCGCGCGCTGACTGCCATGGAGACTGCTCGAAGCATGAACAAGGCAATCGCCGCGCAGCTGGAGAACCCGTCCTTATCGCCCGAGGCGAAAGCTGAGCTAGAACGGCGCAAGGTGCATGTGACCAAGCAGTATCAGGACTCAATAACGTTTGCCAATCAAGTGAGATCACGGTATAGTAGGTCAACGGCGTCGCCCAACGGGACAGCGGCAGCGACAACTGCGGGGAATCAAGCCCGGCCTCAGGGCCCAGGCGCGGCCCAAGCTGGGGCCGGTGTCGGGGCCGGGGGAGGTGTGGCCTCGGCGAGCGCAATGCAACCAGCCGCCGCTGCTGTATCGGCAGCGATTGAAGCTGCCAAGAACCAGCAGTCGGCTGCAGGCCGGATGGCTGCTGGAAACGTGAGTACGCAAGCAGCACAGCCAAACCAGCAGCATTTGCGGGTGCAGACTCCGGCGACACCAGTACAGTCGCAGCAACCACCTTCCTCGCAGGCACCTTCCACTCAACAACAGCCACAGCAGGTATTATCGCTGCAACAGCAGCAGCAGGGACAGCAGCAGGGCCCGCAACAGCAACAGCAACAGCAACAACCCCAGCAACAGCAGCAGGGCCCGCAACAGCAACAGCCTCAGCAGCAGCAGCAGCAGCAGCAGCAGGCTGCGATCAAAGTTGAACCAGGGACTCAACAACCCACCCCGATTCCAGCACCTCTCAACACGTCGCTCGCAGCCAGTGCTTCGGGAATGCAATCAGCAGGAACTCCCACTCAGAATTCTGCGCGCGTCTTGACTCCACAGTCGACCACCCCGACGGCTAACAATTCCAACGTCCGTCCCCTTACGCACGCGGCGGCAGTCAACCTCGCGGGACAACGTCCAAGCGCTGTTCCCGGAGCTGCCGGCAACACGCCGTCTAGCGGTCCCATATCCACACCGGGCGTCATAGGAGCCGCCCAGACTGGGCACCCGCACGCACACCCCTCACAGCAGGCACAACAACAACCTCAGCAACAGCAAGCCGCTGCACAGAATACTATCCAAAGCAAGCTCCCCATCCCCAAACACCTTCCAGAAAGAGCAACGGCGATGCCTACTCCAGTTACTCAGATTGGCGGCATCGGCAGCGGTCGCCCCACCCTCAGTGGTGGTAGTGCCATTGCCGGCGGCGTTATGAACCAGCCTGCTTTGCTCAAGGCGCCTGCCTATACCATTGAAGGCGAGGGGGAACGCATTCTCAATAAGAAGAAATTGGATGAGTTGGTGCGCCAGGTTTGCGGCGGCACTGCCGAGGGCCAGGAGGGCAACATGTTGACTCCCGAGGTTGAGGAGGTGCGTTTCACGACTTTTTTTTTTTTTTTTTCCCCTCAATTGGTTAAATGAATGCTAATAATGGCTTTACTGTTTCTAGTCTGTGCTCAACCTGGCTGATGCTTTTGTCGACAATGTCCTTCATCAAGCCTGCCGCAACGCCAAGGAGCGCAACTCCAAGGTTCTTGAGATTCGCGATATTCAGCTTGTTCTGGAGCGTACCTACAACATTCGCATTCCGGGCTACTCATCTGAAGAGCTCAGGACTGTGAGAAAGGTGCAGCCGAATAATTCCTGGATCAAGAAGATGAGCGCTGTCCAGGCTGCCAAGGTTGTTCCCGGGAAGGGAGATCTCTAATCGAGGAAGCGCGAAGAATTTTCTTGTTTTATGGGGATTTGGTAGCTCACTGACAAGCAAACGATGACCTTTATTGGAGTTGGAATTTGGGGGATCTGCGATGGACATCGCTTTAGTATTGATCTTTTACTCTTTGTTTTTTTTTCTGGCAGTTCGAGGCGTCTGGACTGAGAGACAACAATGATAATACCCTAAGGTCGATATAGAAGCAGAATGCAAAAAGGCTTATAATTCAAAATATTCGACCGGCACGCCTGAGACGTCTATGCTTATATTGAACGGCGTACATGGGTTCTCTTTTGTGAACTGTTCATAATTTAGATGCATAATTTTCACAACGCGAACGCGGGACGGCCTCGTCATTTCCAGGACCCAACAGGCAGCAAATCGACAACGTCACAAAGCATCCAGCCTGACCAAAGTGGGTCCGTTCCGGCCGCCTTTCTTTGGAAGCTTTCTTTCCAGTTGCTGGGGGCGCAACTCGATTTTTAGGTACCGTTGGCCCAAGCTGGTACCTCCCCTCACACGCAATTGGCTAACAAATCCCCGTAGCATTGCTGGGGCTGCGTACTTTCGCCGCCTGCCTCCCACACTCTCAGCAGCAAGCACCAGCAGGAGAGCACCAGCAGGAGAGCACCAGCAATAGCAAAGGGCGCGCCGGGTTCACTCCCGACTTCAACCATTGCACACATCCCCAACATCACACTTCTTCGGCCGAACAACCACGCTTCCACAAGAAAAGATAACGTAGGTTCTTTTTGAATTCCACCTCGCCGCCATTCCATCACACCCGACCTCAATGCACCCCGAGTTTGCCCCATCTGACCCAGACCTACCTACCTACCTACCTACCACACCCCCCAACTCATCCAGGTCGGTTCAACAACAATTTCAGCTAACCCACCTAGCCGGAGATCAGGTGCGCGTGCTTTACGGACTCGACGAAAAAGCTCCCACAGCGCCCATCGTATCATTACCATTCAGTAGTGGTCAACTTCACCCTCCCATCTGAAATCCACCAAACGAAAACCGCCTCCCTAAGCCAGCCAGATAAAACATGCCTGGCAAGACACCCGATAAGGAACCTGTCGAGAACGGTGGTTATCGAGGAGGAAAGCCAAAGCCCAAGGGCAAGAAGACCGCAAAGGAGGGAGACGACGAGATGACTGTCGTTGTTCCCCCGTCAAAAAAGCAGAGCTCTGCCCCGCCTCCCAATGATGCCGATGGCGACGTTGCCATGGACGAGGCTGGTGACGGCGAGGCCAAGGTTGATCCCGTCGTGCAAACAGTCAACGGTATGCGTGGCTTCTTGTTTGAATTGTGCTTCAAGATGAATAGATGGCTAACTGCAGCCCGTTTCGTTGATCCAAAACAGATATCAAGAGCAACTTCGCGCTCCTAGATCGTGCCGTCGCACTCTTTGACGCCAGATTCTCCCTTCGCGCCCTGCGCTCCATCTCGTCGATTCGGAAGCGCCTTACTCCCGATATCGTCGCCAAAGCTATCTCGGAGACATATCCCGCTTCGTCCCCGAGTGCAGGTGCCGCCAAGCAGCTGCTTGCGGCGATCGGTCGGTCAGATGTCGCTTTGGGGCGTCAACCGGGCACAGAAATGGAAGTCGACAGCGAGCCCAAGGCTGCATCCCCTAAGAATGGTTCAAAGAAGGAGGTCAAGGAGATCATCCCCGAGATCGATGTCTTCTTTGGCATTGTCGCCCAGGTTCTTCTCCACGACACCAAGCAGTGGCAGCAGGGTCTCGAGTACTCTCAGGCTCTGATCGAGAGAATCCAGTCGCTCAACCGCCGCACTCTTGACAGTCTCTCTGCCAAGGTCTACTTCTACTACTCGCTGTTTGCTGAGCAGCTTGCGCCACAGCCGCCCTCCCCACAATCACCTGTCGTGTCGATCCGGCCAACACTCCTTGCTGCTCTCCGAACTGCCGTTCTTCGCAAGGATGTTGACACTCAGGCTTCGGTCATCGTTTTGTTGCTGCGGAACTATCTTCTTACCTCGCATATCTCACAGGCCGACCTCTTGGTTTCCCACACCCAGTTCCCCGAGAACGCAGCCAACAACCAGGTTGCGCGTTACCTTTACTATCTTGGTCGTGTCCGCGCCGTCCAACTCCGTTATACGGAGGCACATGAGCATCTTGTGGCAGCTACCCGCAAGGCTCCATCAAGCGCTTGCGCTTTAGGATTCAGCCAAACTGCTACCAAACTTTTGTTGGTCGTTGAGCTCCTAATGGGTGACATCCCCGACCGTGCGACGTTCCGCCAGCCCACCATGGAAGTAGCTTTGCACCCTTACTTCCTCCTCGTTCAGGCTGTTCGGGTTGGCAATCTGGAGGACTTTGAGAACATTATCTCGCAGCACGCCGAAACCTTCCGTCGGGACGGGACTTATACTCTCATCTTGCGTCTGAGACAGAACGTCATCAAGACTGGTATTCGTATGATGAGTCTGAGTTACAGTCGGATTTCATTGAGGGATATCTGCATCAGACTGCATTTGGGATCCGAGGAGAGCGCCGAGTATATCGTTGCCAAGGCCATTAGGGACGGAGTGATTGAGGCGACCCTGGACAGGGAAAAGGGGTTCATGAAGAGCAAGGAGGTTGGTGACGTGTATGCTACGCGGGAGCCCGGCGAGGCTTTCCACGAGCGGATTAGGGCTTGTTTGGCTTTACATGATGAAAGTGTGAAGGTATGTTGTTCGCAGTGCGGAGGAGGTGACTGTTGAAAAATGAGCACTAACATGAATGACTCTATAGGCAATGAGATTCCCGATGAATCAGCATAGACTGGAGCTTAAGAACGCCCAGGAGGCCAGGGAGAGGGAGAGAGAGATGGCTAAGGAGATTCAGGAGGGGGATCTGGACGAGGATGATCTCGGTGGAGATTTTGAGGGTATGTAAAATGCTCTTTTGGAAGTGAGTTGGCGCTAGAAGAGTAGGAAAAAAAGGGGACGCGGGGTGACAGACATGATAGTGTTGGTGGTGGCGGTTACGCATTTCTGCTGCTCTCTATGGTTTTTAATGGTATACAGCAAAACACATTATAACCGATACACTACATTACTTAATCCTTGTTATTTATTCTGCGTTTGTGTGTTGAGCGGCAATATGACGAAGTGGGGGATAGTAATAGAAGGGGAGGGAGGGGGGTTGTTGGCGCGAATGGTTTGAAAACGGGGGTTCGGGGAGATGAATTTCTAGAACATTGAAGGCCGAGAGAAGTAAAGAGGGAGAGACATGATGGAGGTATCTGTATTAGATTGAGGGTGGAAGAGGAGGAGGAAGGGGAGGAAGCGAATTCTGTAACAGCTTAATAGATTTGAGAATACCAACACCAAAAAAAAGAACGAGAGGAAGAGGACTTTAAAAATTGATCAAATATAGCCCAAGATGCTTTTATGAATGATCATCTAGAAAAGTCTTTTCTCTTCTTCGAGTTGAGGTTATCTATGCTTTGCCTGACGCGCCGTGGGGTGAGAGAGAGAGAGAGAGAGAGAGAGATTGTGTGTATTCGTTCATATATGTACATATATACAAGCAAGAAAAATCGACAAAGGAGTATTGATAAAAAATTTTAATATCTTTTTTTTTTTTTTTTCCCAAGATCAGCATGCATATATGTAAATAAAATGGGAATCTCTCCTCGTGAAAATATGTAGGACTTGTTTTTCCAATTTCTTCTTGCCCATGATTAAAACTAAGCTTAGCTTCCATTTTGCCAATGCACATGCTATCTGAAGTGCGTATTGTACGTTGGTGCTAACCGACATGTATTCTTTCGAGATGCAATTCCCTCATGACCCACACTCCAACCTGAGGGAAAAAAAACTACACACTTTGCAACTCCAGACCACATCTCGCCTCCAGGCCGATATTTGCACTCATAAAGCCTTGATGCTCTCAAAAAAGGGATTTCCCCTTAACCTCTCATCTGCCTTTACGAGTTCCATCAACCTCTCCCGCATCTCGTCTTTATTTTTGCCTCCATCCTTCATCTCGTCCTTCCACTTGACCAAAAGCTCCTTCAACAGCGCGCTCCCCTCCTCCACATCCTCTTTACTGTATTTGACGCCTAACCCACCCTCATCATGTTTGGTAGTAAAGTCCTCCAACTCATCTGCCTTTCTCTTGGCCATCCTGACTACCTTGTCAGGGAACCTCACCAACTCTGCTACATGGATACCGAAACTCTGATCACAGATGCCCGGTTCAACCTTGTAAAGCAATGTGACTTCTCTCTTCGCTTTGTCATCTGCGTCCGAACCAGTGATGTGGGCCGTGACGTGTAGATTTTGAACTTGCTTGTACTGATCAGCCAGGGCTGTCAGTTCGTGAAAATGCGTAGCAAACAGAGCGAAGCACCCGATTTCCTTGACAATGTGTTCTGAGATTGCCCAGGCGAGCCCGAATCCGTCATAGGTTGATGTGCCTCTCCCCAACTCGTCAATGATGATCAGGGACTCCGAAGTCGCGGATTTGAGAATGTTTGCAGTTTCAAGCATTTCAGCCATAAAAGTTGACACGCCCTTCAGTTGGGAGTCTGAAGCACCGACACGGGCAAGGATGCTGTCGAATATGGTGAGCTCTGCCGAGGAACAGGGAACGAAACTGCCGATCTGAGCCATGAGTGCGATGACTCCAATCTGACGGATGTAGGTGGATTTGCCACCCATGTTTGGGCCGGTAATGATGAGGAAGGAGGACTCGTCCCGAGTGAGCGTCACGTCGTTGGTGATGAAAGAGACGTCGTCCTGCATTTCCAGACAAGGGTGGCGGGCCTCGAGCAGGACGGTCTGGCCTTGCCCTCTGGGATGGATTGTTGGACGGACGTAGGATGTTGGCGCGAAGGCGGCGGCGTGAGCGAAAGAGACAATAACGTCCAGATGGGCAAGCACGCCGGCGAGCTGTTCCAGAACGGGACAGTACGAAGCTGCTACGCCGACAACCTCGTTCACTAAACCGCTTTGAGTGCGGTTGTAATTTTGCGAGAGCTGGTCGAATTCGCGGCGGAGACCTTGCATCGTCTTGGTTGTGAAGTAGACACCGTTCTTTTGGGTTGAGCACTCGAGATACTTGGATTTGCCGCGAATACAGCTGGCTTCAGTGCGAGTGAGACGCATGCACCATCCGTGGACCTTGTGGTTCTCGAGGAAGATTTTCTTGTCCCTCTCTTGGGACAAATCATCCGCTGCATCGGAGAATTCTCTGTCCAGCTCGGACCGGAGCTTGTCGAGTCTCTTACGGATGATGCGGAGCCCATCATCGAAATCGGGCTTGATGATGAACTCGTGGTTCTCCAGGGCATCAAGATCTACCGTGGTCTCAACCATTTCCTGCAGCTTGACCAAGCTGTCCGACAGCTCGCGAAGTTTGTTGGTGTATGCTTCGTCCAGCGGGTCACGGTACTTTTCATCCATCACGCCCTCCAAAGTACCAAGAAAGCCGGGAAGACGAATAATGACTTGATATGCTCTGACCACATCCTCCAGATTGGCCTTGTTGCGCTGGAAGCGCTTGGAAAGCCGATAAAGATCAGGGATGGACCTAAGGTGCTCCTCTTGCATGGTTTGGCGAAGGTCAGTGTCATTTGCAAAGGCCTCGACGAGTTGTTGACGCTTCTCAATCTCATCCTTGTCCATCAAGGGCTGTTTGAGCCACTGCGCGAGCAGTCTGCTACCCAGAGGTGTCTTGCAGTGGTTTAGCAGCCCGTACAAACTCATGCTCTTGGAACCATCTCTCGCACCAGGCATCAGGTTCAGAGCCTTGAGTGCCGCCGCGTCAAGCTTCATAAACTGGGCGAGGTCGTGCTGGTAGAGTTGGTACTGTCCGAAGTTGGAGGCATCGTGGAGAACACCGAGATACTTGATGAGAGCGGCTGCTGAGCCCATAGCAAGTTTCAGATCGGTCTGCGGCAGCAATGCTGCAGACCGCTCATCCTTCAGCAGCCGTGCCAAATCTTGCTCGATGTCCTTGATGCCAAAGTCGCTCGCTGGTCTCTCCGAGACGGCGATACCGCAATTGTCAATAATCTGTCTGAGCTTTGCTAGCTCAGGGTCCTTGTCCTTCTCGGCCTTGTCAAGCTGTATGAGACACTCCTTGACGCCTAGTTGGATGAGCAAGGATTCAAAGTTGGAGTATAGGTCATTGTCGAGGAACTCGCTGACACCAAGCTCTCTCACGCTTGCATCTGCAAAGCAGACTCCCACTGTCCTGGCCTCAGATGCCTTTGCGAGGATCTTGACGGCCATTATCACTGGTGCTCCGTCAAATTGGCCACCCAAGTCATCCTCGACGTCTTGTAGGTTTCCTGGCGAAGCCTGCTTGACGATCTTCCAGTTCATCCTCCCATTGGGACTTGCATATATTTCGATGCGCTTGCCGAGCTTGTAGAGGGCTTCCCGAAGGAATTGCCGAAAGACCGTGATGGTCATGGTGACGGATGGGAGACCGGTGTGGTCATTTTTGCCGAGTTGTCTTACGACAGATGTGGTCTTGTAGACTGTCCGCGCAATGAAGTTGGCATCTTCGCCGTGGGCGGTGTACCAGTCGCCTCGATCAAAGATTCGGACTACGTCTTGGTCGACTGCGGGAAGAGATTTGTAGTACCGGATGAAGCCATGTTCATCATCGACTTTGAGCTCTGGTCTCGAAGACATTGTTGCTCTGATCCTGAACGACAATGTCGGTTATGAAATGTTGGGAGAGAGAAAGAGAAAGAGCAGAATCAATCAGTAATTTTGCTCCCCAGAAGGAAGTCGCTGTCCCAAACTACCTGGGACCAGCTAGGTTTATTGGAGGACGCGACTCAATTAAACACTATGCACGAAATACGCGATTTAGCGTGTCACTGAAAACAGGTTCCACTTTTTTTTTTACATCGCGGGGTCTCGCCCGGCCGCCAAGATTATCTTATCGGTATCCCATGCAAACACATGCGTCACCTAACCCGGCAGGTGTGTGTGGGCAACTGTGCTGAGGTCAGCCAGTTACCACGGACGGTGGAAGAAACCCGAAGAGCGCCATTCCGTAAACCGGCGATAACCATTTTTTTTCTTGACGGATCCCCGCCACTCTCTAGAATACAGTTAACGTCACCATTGATCCAATTGCCGAATTACTGGTGCACCTTTTTTTCTTAACTTTTTATTTTTTTTTTTGGCTTGCATCATTCCCCGTTCTTCTAACCCTTCCGTCACGGACCCCACGGAGGGACAAAGGGAGCCTTGCAGCAAGAAACATTTACAGCAAACGGTAATAAGACTTCCGCTCCAAAGGCTTTACCCATTCGCATAATTACGCAATTCGATGGGGATTCTTCATAACGGCGTGCAATCGCCCGAGCTAGACGCAGGCCAAAACCATGACAGGATGGTCATCAACACCACCCAGTCCGCAGCTGCCGCTGCCAGGACCGTAATCCCCGATAACGACCTCGTCGAGATCACAACTGTCCAAAAGATGCTGTCGGCAACTTCAGGTAGCTTAGTTACCGGCCTCCTAGTAACCCCTCTCGATGTCGTGCGAATACGATGGCAATCTCAGGCTTTATCACAACCGCCGACGTTTACTCCTCTCCCTGCCGCCGACTTATCGCGCCTCGCCGTCTCGACGTCGAACGCTTTCCGCCCCAATAACCTCGGCGTCACAGCATGTTGCCGAGAAGTCTTCTTCATGAACAACAACTCGGAAGTCTGCGTTGTAGGGCCAAGAGTTCACGGCGCGTCCCCCGCGATCGAATGCGCCGTTGAGCAGACGCAGCAGCGGACATTCAACTCAACCTTTGATGGTCTGCGAAAGATTGCTCGCAACGAGGGCCTTACTACGCTCTGGCGCGGGCTCTCTCCAACGCTCGTCATGGCTGTTCCGGCAAACATCATATACCTGACCGGCTACGATTGGTTGCGATCCCACCCGACCTCGCCCATCCAGCGGGCAGCCGGCCTCCGCGACGAATATGCACCGTTAGTCGCAGGATCAGTCGCGCGCACACTCGCAGCCACTGCGGTTTCACCCATCGAGCTGTTCCGCACGCGCCTACAGGCTGCCCAAGGCGGGACGAGCTCCGAACATCTTGCCGATACCATTCGGGGAGTGAAGAACATGGTTCAGCAGCACGGGTATCGCTCGCTATGGAGAGGGCTAACTCTCACTTTGTGGCGAGATGTACCTTTCTCGGCAATGTACTGGTGGGGATACGAAACCATCAGAGGCAAGCTGACAGACATGCGGGAACGAGGCCGAGGAAGAAGTCTGGAGCTCGACCTTGATCGCCACAACAAAGAGAAGGCCAGAGCGAGACGGCGCAGCCAGAGCAGGGAGAACCATGCCGATACGTTTACCGACAGTTTCCTTGCGGGTGCTGCGTCGGGAGCGTTTGCCAGCGTTGCGACGATGCCCTTTGACGTAGGAAAGACCCGGACCCAGGTTTTCAGGGACTCTACGAATGCAACAAAGAGGGCCGCAAGCGCGGCTGCCGCTGCGCCGGAAGAGCAAAGCATGACGAGATTGTTATGGCATATCTTCCGGACAGAGGGTGTCGCAGGTTTGTGGAAGGGGTGGATACCTCGTACGCTGAAAGTGGCGCCGGCCTGTGCAGTGATGATTAGTAGTTATGAGGTGGGCAAGAGGGTTTTTAGGGGAGTTAATGAGAGGAAGATGGGCAACGAGACAGGGAAAGAGGATCTTTAAAGTCCCTTTGCTTGTCGTGATGGTCAGTCTTCTGCGAGAATCTCCCGCTGTTTTCAACTTTCTGTTTCAGTTTTTGTTATTCCTTTACCTCTCAGCTCCATTACTTTGGGCACAGTTCCGGTTTGGTAGGCGTTTTTTTCTTCTTCTTCATCACATTTTGACCGGCTATGGTTGTTGAGACCGGAGCAGGATAGCAGTTAGGAAGCATGTTTGGCGTTCTTGAGTTTCTTTGGGGGTTCTTGTTTCATTCTGCACATATTTTCATTTCTCAAAGGAACAGAAAAACAAGAAGACGGGGGCTGGAGGATGTTTTCTTGAGAGATATAATTATTCTTCTCATGTCTTTGTAACATGTATAACACAGTAACACTTGGGGTTGTGGGGTGATAGGAATCGGAGATTAGATCTGTATCAAAAACCGACAGATGGAGAAAGTTATGTACGATGATGGTTTCCCATTGCCTCAAAGAATCAATAATCAAACCTCGAATTTGCCAATGATATTTCATCACACTGGATTCTACATATGGAGCTTGGCAAAAAAAAAAAAAAAAAAAAAAAAAAACAAGGAAGAAGCAAAAAGGAAAGAAAGCCTAACAACTCCGCGCTGAGGTAGAATCAGACATGAAAACAACATGATGGAATCATTTATTACCTGTAATCTCCCACTTCCCTAGACCACCAACTCTTCCAAAACACCTATTCCTCAACCTCTCCATCCTCTAAATCCTCGCCTGCCCCTTGAGCCTCTCGTTTTTGTTCCTTAATCTCTCCATCCTCTAAACTCTCCCCTGCAACTTGAGCCTCTCGTTTCTGTTCGATCCTAGCAGCCAAAAACTTTTGCTTCCGTTCCGAAAACTTCTTCATCATCTTCTTGTTCTCCATGGCCATCTGCGCGGCCCTCTGCCCGGCTTCCTTCTTGCTCCTGGCGCTCCCAACCCCCAATCGCACGTTCTCCTCCCCCCACCCGTTCAGAAAAACCCCAACGACGAACAGCTCGCCTCCGGAATCTTTGTCCTTCTTGCCCCCCGGTAGGTCCCGGTATTCGAGCTTCACCCCGGGCACGAGCAGCATCTGCTCCAGCCTAGTTTTCGGCGGTATTTTTTGGTCCACTAGGCTGCCGGCCTTTCCTTGCTCCTCGGCCTTGATGTGCTCGGCCAGCACCGGCCCCCAGATGCACTTGAGCCAGTCCACCGCCGTCTTGTATCCGTCTTGGGGGTCGGAGCGGATCAGGGCGCCGACGTAGGCCTCGAATATGTCTCCCAGAGCCTTCTCCCGCCGCTTCGCCGAGGCGGTGCTGCCCCCCTGGCGCCCTTCCAGGTCGAATTCGCGGGGGAAGTAGGCGCGCTTATCCAGGCCGTAGTGGATGGAAAACTTTGACAGGGTGGAGTTGCGCGTGAGCATCTCGCGGAAGTTGGAGAGCTGACCTTCCGGGAGGGTTGGGAAGGTCGAGAAGATGAGTTCCGAGGCCACGAGCTCGATGTAGACGTCCCCTAGCCATTCTAAGCGTTCGTAGGAGAGTTCCGAGGGGGATTTACGCATGCCCGAGTGGGTCAGCGCCGCCCGGGCGAGAAGGGGATCCTTGATTTCCGGGAGTGGGGGGTATTGATCGGGCGTGGTGAGGTTTGCTGAGACCCAGCGGGTTATGAATGCCGAGGGCGAGAACTGAGCGTCGGCGGAAGGTGTGGAAGATGAAGAAGATGAGGGTTTGGGTTTTTTGGAAGGGGGTTCGTCGTTTGTTGTTGACGGTGTGTTGATGGTTGCGTCCTGCTGACTGCGTTTCCTCATTGTGATTGAATGTAGGATGTGAGATGACTTTTGGTGGAAAACGCCTATGAGGTGAATTAATCGAGATATTTATTAGTCTTTGAAAGTTGATGAAAATCGTACTTGAGGAGAAGGTGTGTGAAGATGAAGGAAGGAATTGATGAAAATAAAGTGGGGCTGAAAATAATTCGAGACTTGAGTGACAGGTCTCAATGTGAGTGGTTGAAAATGCCTTGGGAAAGCCTTGTAAATGTGTACATAAATTTCTTTCCATGCAGTTATTACTTCCTTCACCTTGCAAACTTTTTCAATGGAAGAAGTCAAATTACAAGAGATGAATCAATATGAGTGGAAAACAGTATGGTGCTTTCTTCACTAATGAAATTGTCAGAATCAAACAAGCAATCAATTTGGTAAGCATTTGCTGTGATGTTTCAATCAATCCACAATTTTTCCGCATTACGGAAACAGCAGAAAAATACCTACCTACCTAGCTATCATACAACCCCTCTATTCTGAATGGCACCGTTTAGTTTATAAATTTTATTAGCTCGGCTCAGCTTATAGACATCCCCATAACCGAACCTCTCACACATCCCACACCCCCCCTTCCCCCCCCCCCCCTTTTTTTTTTTTTTTCCTTCTCTTCGCACGCTCAATCCACCAAAGTAAACAAAGACGCAAAAATGCCCCTCAAAGACTCCTACCTTCTCCCCGCAGCAGCGGACATGCATGTCCACCTGCGCAACGCTCCGGGGCCGATCGCCTCTCTCGTGACTCCCACCATCCGGACGGCCGGCATCGACACAGTCTTCGTCATGCCTAACCTCGCCCCCCGCCCGGTAATCTCAGTTGACGAGGCCCAGGAATACAAACGCGCCCTCGAGGCCATCGACCCCAAGGTCAACTACCTCATGTCCTTGTACCTGCATGACAGCATCACCCCGGATGAGATTCGGAAAGCCAAGGCGTCTGGAATCGTTTTTGGCGTCAAAGCTTACCCCAAGGGCGCCACTACCAACTCCCAGTGGGGGGTTGTCTCTTTTGATCCCTTCCACGAGGTGCTGAAAGCCATGGAGGAGGAAGGCATCGTGCTGAACTTGCACGGAGAGGTGCCCAGCAGCGCCGCGGACGGAGTGACGGTCATGAATGCCGAGGAGAGGTTCTTGCCTACGCTCAAGGGGCTGGTTGACAAGTATCCCAAGCTGAAGATTGTGCTGGAGCATTGCACTACGGCGAAGGCGGTGGAGGCCATCAGGGGGTTTGGGGAGAATGTCGTTGGTACTATTGTGAGTATATCATTTTCTTTTTTGTTTCAAATTATCTAGTCGAGGCTGCTCCTTTATTGATAATACATATGCAGACTTCCCACCACCTTTCTCTCCTCGTGGACGACTGGTCAGCCAATGTTCACCACTACTGCAAGCCCTCGGCCAAGTCACCCGAGGACCGCAGCGCTTTATTGAATGCGGTTGTCACTTCTAATGGCAAATTCTTTTTGGGTACTGATTCTGCTCGTAAGTCTATCCCCCCCCCCCCCCCGGTTTTGTTATATTTTCAAGTACCATTTTTACTGACACTTAGAGACAAGCCCATGATATAACCTCCAAAAAGGGCAAAGGCAATACCGCTGCCGGTGTTTTCACCCAGCCGCATGCCCTCGGCTACGTTTTGTTTGCATTGGAGGAAGGAATCTCCCGCGGTGATGTTGCTGAAGATGCGGTAACCGACGAGGCTTTGGCTGGCTTCTTCAGCACCTATGGCAGAAAATTTTACGGGGTTCCTCAGGCTACCCAAAAAGTGTTGCTGAAAAGGGACGGGGAGACGATCAAGGAGAGTTTAAGTGGCGGAGGCGTAGAGGTTGTGCCCTTCAGGGCTGGGGAGAAGGTGTGGAGTGCTGAGTGGGTGTAACATTAAATGCAGCTTAAAAAAAAAAGGAGGAAGGGCACATACGCATGTGAGGATAGGGCATGGGCTCTTGGTAAGTATGAGTCGGTGTTTAAATGAGGGCTGGTATGGATCACTGGGAGTTCCAAATTTGGGAGGTAAAGAACAGTAAAAATGAAGGCTGTAGTAAGAATAGTATGTTTGGCTTCGCAGAGGCGTGAATTGCATGATGGATGTTTCAGCCCCAAGATGCTAGGGTGCTGCTATACTGTTGATGAGTGGTTGAATTTAGGTTGCGCACATGTCGGCTTACTCAGACCTAAGCAACCTGCATTCATCTGTGCCACCAGTCTTGTGCGGCACATTAAATTGTATACAGCATACAGAACATGACTTTGAGACAAGAGATCAGCAGGCTAGAAATGAGTTCACAACAAGACGGGCGAGATGCGCCAGGATCTGCAGGGCACTTGATGTGATGGCTTGGGGAGAGAGAGAGAGAGAGAGAAGGCGGAAAGAGCGAGACAAGCGAGTATTTCAAGGCCATGGAACCCCAGATTTCGACCAGGAGTCTCTAAGCCAGCCCATATTGGATAACCTGATGACAATAAGATAGTTATTGTACACGCTCAAGCGATAGCGTATTAGCCTATCAGGGCTGTTTCTCCCATTATTTTCGACGCCGCGCAAATAAATTCTATGAGAGCAATGGGTCAAGCTCTCTTCCCCGTTGCTGGCCTGGCGTTGCTGGTCTATCTCCAACTTTGGTCCGCTCCGGCCCAAGCTTCCCCTATCCAGTCCTTATCTCGACGGCGGCCAGAGGAGCACGTCACTCTCTCAGACTGCAGAGATACAGCCGATGTCTTCTCATCACAGATGGCCTACTTCCCCGCCGATCCAGGTCCGGAGCCTCAAGATGTTGCCGTTGTCCAAACAACCCCAGGCCAGGCTGCGTTGTGGGTCAACACCAACACATCGGCACTGTTTACTGGCACCGGGATCACCTTCACAGCCCGCCTCGGCCCCAAGGTCGCGGAAGGCGAGTTTGCCGGAATGGGAGAGAATGATTACACAACCTTCACGTGCTGGCAGAGATACAAGGCTGCCTTGTACAAGTATGGCAACACCACCTGCTCACAGGTGTACGCTTGTAATCATGATGCTGCACCTGGTAATTATATCTGACCCTTTCTCGTTATTGTTTCCACCCCACCAAGGTTAGCCACTTACACGAGACAAAAACACATATAGGCAACCTCCCGTCACCAGCAAACAACACTGTTCCTGAGCCATCAGGCACGTCCACTCCAGGAAGCCATAAAGGAGGGCTGACGCAAGGGGCCCTTGTTGGTATCGTTGTTGGAGCTGTGGGGGGCCTACTGTTTGTGATTGCCTCAATTGCCGTCTTCTGGTTCTGGCGTCGGACACAAAAACAGAAGAAGTCCGCTGCAATGAGGCCCACCGACGATGCTATCTTCCCGCCTCACATGCCCCTCCCAACGGGGGAAGATGTCGGCAATGTGCAGACGGTGTCGGAAACAAGGTACGAGATGGACGGGAGATGGTATCGGGTTGAGATGTCCTGTGAACACGGGAAGGTTGAGATGGGTGGGAATTGCGTGCAGGAAGCAGACGAAGGGGTGGTGGAGAAGGAGTTGGAGGGTGAGTGCACACAAAAGCTGGATGAAGGTGTGAAAAGAGAGGGGTCGTCTGTGAGGAAGACAGTAGTTGTGGGTGAAAGGCCCGAAAAGGAAAACATATCGGAGGGCAAGACGGATGTGGTATCCCCGATTGCAGACTCACCGAACTCCCACTAGCAGTAAAACCCGCCCTGCCCCGAGTGGTGTGAGCCTGGTTCGGGATTGAAATTCCCTCATCAACCACAGGATGCAAATTTCTCGGGAAAATTCATGGTGGTGTCAGTGATTAACTGCTAGCCTGACTATTTGGTAACACCATGTGATGGGAAGACTGCTGAAGGAAATAATGATTGTGATACGACAGATGTAGGCCTCAAGACCGAATAGTGATGACATAGTATGCAATTGCCCACAAACCTCCAATCAGACGTCGCTCATTCATATGCATCCCGCTTGAAACTATTGTTAATTTGAACAATGCGAGGCAATCGGTGGCGTCCCTTTGACGGTTTGATTTCTGGGAAAAAAAAAAAAAAAAAAAAAAAAAAAAGAACCCTTGGAATTCAAGCCGTTGAGCCAGTGCAACCCAGACCCACGCTTGGCGTGCGCAACGAACCGATAAGATATTGGAATTCAGAAGCTTTTTGCCCCTCCCCTTCCTTCACAACTCCCCACCTTCCCTTGGCAATCGCTGGATCTTCAATCCTAATCCTGAACTCCGGGGAGAGGGACCCGAAAATTTCCCCGCCTCACGCTGACGGTGGGCCTCGGGGGCCTCAAGACTTCAAAAAACTCACCGAGCTAGGGGACTCCGGTCCTGTTTGACCCTGACTCAATGCCACTGGCTCCATCCTGGGCAGTTGCACTAATCGACCTATCGCCCCGCGACCGGTCCTACTCTATCCTGCAACTAAAAAGAAGTCTTCCTCCCCGTCAACAGTTTCCCTCGCTTTTCTCATTTTCACCACCCTTCCTCGACCGTTTTGACAGAATAAGATGGTTCACTCCGATTACCTCTCCGGCTCCGAGAGCCACTCAAGCGCATCTTCCACCGCAGCCGCCAACGGCAAGGACCGTTCGTCTAAGCGAAGCAGCAAGCATCGCGACAGCAAGAAACGATCGCGCGACGCCGTCGAAGACGATACCATCTCGCCCAGCAAACCCAATGGTACCGCGACTCGTCATCCCGCCGAGCGTCGCTCGAGCGTCAGCAAACCCGCTCGCGATTTCCGTGATAAGCCCGTCGAACCCCCCCGCAAGAAAAAAAAGTCAAAGTCCAAGCGCACCGCTCCGACACCGGACGAAGAGGAGGAGATATCGGTCACCCGTTCTCCCAGCCCTGTAATCGACTTTGACGGTCTCTCGCGCCCCTCCCTCGGCACTCGCGAGAGACTGGAAGAATCCGAGGAGCAAAAGCAGGTGCGATTGGAGCGCATGAAGGGCGCTGTGCGAACCATTCTCGAGTGTGTCGGCGAGGACCCAGACAGGGAAGGAATCCTCGCTACCCCGGAGCGCTACGCCAAAGCGTTACTGTTCTTTACAAAGGGTTATCAGCAAAATGTCCGCGACATAGTCAATGGAGCCATCTTTAATGAGGGCCACAACGAGATGGTATGTCTTATCACAAACTAGTTTTTACAACGTCTCTCCCCCCCGGCCCCCCCCCCTTCTTTTCCAATTCTTTTGCTCTAACTTTTTGCTTTTTTAAATAACAGGTCATCGTCAAAGACATTGAAGTCTTTAGCATGTGCGAGCACCACATGGTTCCCTTCACTGGAAAAGTGCACATCGGTTACATCCCCTCCAACGCCGTCCTCGGACTTTCCAAACTGCCCCGCATCGTCGAGATGTTTGCGCGCCGTCTTCAGATCCAGGAGCGTTTGACGAAAAATGTGGCCAACACCATCATGGATATCCTTAAGCCTCAGGGAGTTGCCGTGGTCATGGAGTCGAGCCATCTATGCATGGTGATGCGCGGTGTGGAGAAGACGTCGGCCACGACTATCACCAGCTGCGTTTTGGGATGCTTCGAGAAGAAAGAGAAGACCAGGAACGAGTTTTTGAGCCTTATTGGGGTTAACCGTCGGTAAATCAGACTTTTTTTTTCGAGCACTCAAAATCTTTTGGTGGTGGGCGGGGCAATATTTTTCAACAAAAAAGGAAACAAAGAGCAATATGGTAGCGATGCCTATCTAATATTTCGGCAACAAGCGAGAAGATCTCGCTGAGTGGGTAGGATGGTTTTTCTTTGGTAATAAAGTCTTCGCGAATCTGGGGGTTTTTGCCTGGCATTTTTGGCACGGCGTTTTGGGATATCGTTTTTTCAACCAAAAGACAAAACTTTGTTGGAGGGGTAAAACTACTTTTTTTCTTGAGATTTCTTTTTGTCCTTGTTGTATAAAAAAGTGAGGATTTCAACATCGTGCGGATACCATAATTTCGGTGGGTATGTTTTTGGGGGCATTTTTTGGGGAGAACAATCTGGCTATCTTTTGAGCATTCAACAACTGTATACAAAAAGTAAACACGCACGTTCGAGTGTGTGTTTGCATGAGATAGATACCACTACATATTTTAGATGGGAAGGGACACGATATACATACATAAGCGTGTTCGCGCGATGACAACATTGATCTTGTTGCGGGTTATTCAACTCCCGCAGAGATTGCTTGTCAGTAATATATCGTTTGTACATACATACATATATGTAACCTTGCTGTCTTTTTTTGTTGCGTGGCTTGACTCGAGGAAGCCATTATGTATAGATTTTTGATGAAGCCACTCTTAACCCCCCAATCTTCAAAAACCCAACTCAAGAAAAGGGGGGGGGGGGGGAGGAGGTAAATATTTACACTAGATATTTGAGCGAGTCTTGCACACACACACACACACACACACGATTGCCGCTGCGACCAACAAACCCATCATATCTTATAATAATGGTTTCCTACCCTATTTTGTGTCTTCCCCATCTCTCTCGTATATTGCCGCAGCTGAATACAAAACGGGCTGCTTGAAAGCATTTTTATTCCTTATATGTATAGGTATAATGAATGCTCAAGCTCAAGCTTGAATAGTAATTAAATATAGATAATATATATACTCACGCTCCATTTCCTCGCTCCAATTTTTTTTTTTTTTTTTAATCATCTCCTTCCACTTGAAATATCACTTGTAGGGTTGGAGATCTCATAGGGGAGGGAAGGGGGGGGGGGATATCTACTGTTATTCTATACTTGACTCTTATATTTTGTTTTGGCCAACTCCAATACAACTGATAATCATACATTTTTTTCTTTTCTTCTTCCACGCCCCGCCCCCCCTCCACCCCTTTCTGCCTTCCTACCTTTTGTTCCCTTGGCATGTATCTCGTTTTACAATAAAAATTTTAAGGGTATGTACGATAAAGTACTACTACCTCTTCCTGGTATCTTTCCCGATTTTCCTTTTCCTCTCCCCCGCTGTCCCTCCTCTTCCTCCCCCTCCTCCACCACCGCCGCCACCGCCTTCTCTCCCTCTCCGACCTCTCTTCTTATCCCTAGGCAACTCCAATGGCGTGCCCTCCAATGCAACGGTCATAAACTTCAACATGAACTGATCCACATTTTCCATTTTACTTCCGAAGGCATTATATTCCACCTCTTCACTTCCTTCTTGTTCCTGTCCTTCGACCAGATGCTCCTGTCCTTCATCTTTAGGGGGTTCCATCGTCCCCTCCCTAGTCTTTTGTTGCTTTGACGATTCTTCAAAATCCTCATCGTCCTGCTGGATTTCCTTCTCCGCTACTCTCGCAGCAGCCACGTCTTCTCTGTCTTCTGCGCCTTCCAGAACTCGTCCAACGTTTCTTGAACTTCCACTGGATTCGACTCCTCCCAACACGCGATCCATGGCGGCATTAGCAGCCACGTCGTTTTCGTTGGCCATTACCTCCCCGGTAGTGGTGATGACGTCCCGAACCGAGATTTTGTTGAAATAGTCTGTCGTGAACTCTCCTTCTTGAATGACTACGTCGTCCAGCATCTGTTTTTGGTTTGCTTTGCGCAGGATGTTGGCCTCAATCGTGTGCTCGCTGACCAACCGGTAGATGTGGACGTCCCGGGTCTGACCAATACGGTGACACCTGTCTTGACACTGTTTATCCATTGCTGGGTTCCAGTCTTGGTCGTAGAAGATTACGGTGTCTGCTCCGGTCAAGTTGATTCCTAGACCACCTGAACGGGTTGAGAGGATGAAACAGAGAATTCGAGGATCGTGATTGAATCGATCTGTAAGGATCTGACGTTGCTCGACTTTGGTCGCGCCGTCGAGACGAAGGTACTTGTGTCCGTGGATGTTGAGAAATTGTTCCAGGATGTCGAGAACTTTGGTCATTTGCGTGAAGATGAGTGCTCGGTGGCCGCCGGATTGAAGTTTGCGGAGGAGTTTGTCGAGTGCTTGCAGTTTGCCGCAGTCGTACTGTAGTAGGCGCTTGTCAGGGAATTGGATGCTCAGTCGCATGCGGGCTTCATGCCAAGGATCGACGGGCCGTTCCCTCGGCATGTACGGGGCGTGTTTGACGGGAGCCGAGAGCTTGAGGTCTGCATCTTCGAATGCTTCAATGCCCTTTGCCCCCAAGAGGAACTTGTTCATATCGCCTGTTACGACTGCTGGAGTGACACAGGCAAATTTGGTGATGGTCATTTCCATTGAGTCTGCTCGCTGCTGGAGCGTTGGGATGGCGTTGTGCAGGAGGTGGGAATCCTCCTCGAACCAGCTCATGATTTTCTTGGGCAGTTTTGGTCTTTGCTTGTACGGACGAAGATGGGTGTCAAGAGTCAACATCTCGACGAGGCCCCTGCCGTATATCGGTCGTTGCTGACGACGGAGAGCGTTGAGATAAACACAATGTTGAAGCTCCTCAAAACGCCCCCACCGGGCTGCGCTTTCAAGGTAAACAATGTTGGACTTGATCGTTGCTGGGTCTAAGGCGTGATAGGCGTTGTTGGCTCTAGTCTTCTGGGCCTCTCTAAGATCTAAAAGGATACGATGAGTACTGAGTTGATATATGCGGTCGGCGTGGGTGCTGGACATGTGTTCATGCTGGGTGGGGATCATGTTGAGGAAGCTCAAGCTGACAGAGCCCATAAGCTTCTCTGCTAGAAGCTTCTTCCTCAAGATATGCTCCTTCGCTTCGTAATCCGCGGCGACCGATCGTCGCATACGGAATGAAGTCATGATGGGCCGATCGACGAAGAGGTCAGGGTGGTTGCAAACCTTCCTCAGCTGCATCAGGCAGTTGATGATCGACATGTAATTACCCGACGCCAGAGTCTCGCGGGTATCGGCGCGAGACAGGAAGCCGTCGTATAGTTCTCTCTGTCGCTTGGAGAGGCGGCAAAACTCGACGTGCTCATATTTGGCAGGCATCTGCTTCTCGACGTCTGCCTTCAGGCGACGAAGGAGATATGGACGCAGAACCTTGTGGAGTTTTGAGATGATGGCTCGAGCTTCGTCGTCGAGCTGTTCTCGACCACTTTCGAGAATTTGGGATTCTGGCCGCGAGAACCAGTTATGGAACTCCTTGAGGTCGACAAACCCGCCCTCGCCATTTTCAGGAGGGGCAAGAAAGTACAAAAGCGACCATAATTCGGTGAGGTTGTTTTGTAAGGGTGTTCCTGTCAAGAGTAGTCGAGACTGAGTATTGAATCCCAGAAGCGTTTGCCACCGCTGCGATTTGAAGTTTTTGATATTGTGTGCTTCGTCAAGAATCATGTAGTGCCACCGCCTTCTCCTGAACACTTGTTGATCCTGAAGAACCATCTGGTAAGAGGTGATGCAAACATTCCATATATCATCATTGGTCCAGCCCTGACGCTTCCTTTTTCGTTCGTCCTGGTTGCCGTAATACGTAAGGATTTTGAACCCTGGACACCATTTCTTGAACTCCATTTCCCAATTGAGCATGACACTGGTCGGTACAATGATGAGATGCGGTCCCCAGACTCCATGGTGACATGCAAGGTGAGCTAACAAAGCGATCGTTTGGATCGTCTTTCCCAGACCCATTTCGTCTGCGAGGATGCCATTGGTGTTATTCGCGTACAACGCCGCAAGCCAGTCCAACCCTAGGTGCTGATATTCTCGCAATGTGCCTCGCAAAAGGAAGGGAATCTCTGTTCTCGGTGCATCCGGCTGAGGCGAGGTCATCCGGCTGTCCTCTTTTTGCGTCACTGCCTGCAACTCCGATGTCGGTGTCTCGACTTCACTTGGTTTTGTGTCATCTGATGCCCGTGGAGATTGACTTTGGGCTGTACTATGAGTATTCGTCACTGGTTCAGTCTCAGGGCTGGTGTGATGTGCAGTCACAGAAGTCCCCGAGACCTCGACATCCGGAATCCCCTGCAATGGTGGAGCATCTGTCATAGATACATCCTCTGTGGGTTCCTGTTTTGGCTCAGGTTCCTTATTTGCCTGTGGGAAGGGGCACACTGGTGCTGGCGGCGCGTGCGTTTCGGCGACTCCATTAACGAGTGATGGCTCGTTCGCATCGTCATTCACCCGAGAGGATGGCAGGTCGCCTACTGATGGCGGGTGATCCTTGGAATTCTCATCATCCAGGTACCCTTTTTCCGTCAGAGGTATTGCTGGAGGCTCAGCTGTCGCTTGATCAACTTCGGCCATTTCAATATCGTCCTGCTGAGCCGGAGCTTCAGCAACAGCTTCAACCACCGTTTTTCCATCCTCCGGTGGCGGTTCTGCTTTGAGCTTCTTGAGCTCCGACTTCTTGAAAAACAAGCCAAGTAGGCCCGAGGGCTCCTCATCTGACTCGTCCTCCTCATCGCTACCTTCTTCGTCTTCTTCGTCATCGTCACCGTCACCTTCTGATTCTTCCTCAGAGGATCCCATATCATCATCCATATCAACGGACTCGTCACTGGTATCGTCAACGTCAGTGGGTCCGGCAGGCGTAGTTCCGTCGAGGCTGACACCGTCTGTAACCTCGGCGCCATCGACTTTGGGCTCCAGCAGCGCGGGAAGATTCGCATATTTTTCTCGTAGCTGTTCCTGGGTAAGCCCTTCATCGGACAAAACGGATTCTTTATCGTCCTCATCATCCGCGGAAGACATGTTACTCTCATCATCTAGATCTGAGCCCTCCTCAGAGTTGCCGCTGCCATCGTCCATTTCGTCCTCGTCATCAACATCACTGCCAGTTGCCATATCATCGTCCTCTTCGTCCTCGTCAGAAAGCCCCTCGGTTTCGTAGCGCGCCTGCCTCGCTTGCAGCTTCTGCTCAGAAAGATTTACGGCTTGATTCAGCGCCGCCTTCACCCGGCGCTGCTCCTCAGCTTCCCACTCTACCAACCGTCTGCGGTTGACTTCCAGCCTGACATTCTCCCACGTGACCGCTATGACTTTGTTTACTTGCCTCCATCTCGCCTTGGTCTTTTCTATCTCTTCGAGCTCGATCTCCTCGGCCGTTTTTGGTTGAGGGTTTCGTCTTCTCCACTCAGCCTCACAAGCCAACGCAATGCGCTTCGCTGTTGCTCGATGTCGCTGATGCTCAATAAGCATGAGTCGACGGAAGTTGCTCACGGCCTTTGTGAGATGATCCATGTGCGCCCATTGCCGTGGAGGCTCTTCTTCCGGTTCAGGTGCGAACAAGGAGCACTTCTCTTCAGCCAAGATGCCACCGGGTTCCACCTCTTTCTCCACGCGCAAGATTGCGAGGGCATCCTCCTTTGCCATCTCTTCAGTGTATCGGGGCCCATCTTCGGCAGGTATATAGATGCCGCCTTGCTCTACTGGGATATCTGCTGCTCGCTCAAAGTATTCCTCGAATGTCGGCCCTAGCCTCGGCCGTAAAATCGCTTGGTCTCGATGAACGAGCGGTACCTCTGTAAGTGGGGGTCTAGCCTTGAGCTTGATGCGCGGGGTAGTTCGCAGGGTACCCCCGGGGGATATAATATCGCCGTCGTAATCATCGGTATTCTGGATGTGACGCGTTGAGCGACGCGTCCCTTTCGTCGGAGTTCTGGGACGCTTCGGGGAGAGAGATCGTCGACGACTTCGCGTACCAGACTTGGCTTCCTGAGCTGGGGGCTTGCGTGGCGGTGCTTTTGTCGCTGCTGATTGCTTGGAGGATGCTTTTTTGTTGGTCGAGGGAGTCGAACGCTTCGAACCGGCGCCCGCGGCTGGAGTTGATCTGGCACCGGTGCCATTTTTGCTTGGAGGACTTGGCTGTGGAAGCTTTCCCCGAGTTATCCGTTTGTCAGTGTGCTGCGTTTCCAGCGGCGCCAGATTGATGCGTCCCGATTTGCGCCGGCCATCTTCGGTGATGATGGTGGTTGGCCCCTCGGCTTCGACCTTCTTCCATGGTGGTGACTCGATCTTTGGCTTTCGATGGGGGTTCGAGGAGGGAGGAGGCGTGGTGGCGTCGCGAACGCGGGCCCTCTTTGTTGGCGGCTCTCGGTTCTCGATCTCGGCGTCGTCGATATCACTGCGCGGTCGACGAGTGCCGTTGGTATTGGTAGCCCCATTGGGTTTGGGATGATGATCATTGTCGTCGCCGTTGGTCGGGGCAGGCGGAGGAGGTGCGGGTGTTGGGCTGGGCGACGCGATCTCCGTCATAGTAACGAGGGGACTGCGCGAGTCGAAGATGGCCGAGAACTCGACGACCCTGGCATCTGGCAGGTTCAAATTAACGTCGAACAAATCCTTGCGGCTACAAGAATCTCGTGTCAAGGTTTCAGCATGACCAGCACTCTGTGTCGTTGTCTGCAGCAAAATTTGTGCTAGAAATTCCTATCCTCAGCAAAACTTTGACAGCCGACAAAAAATTCCGACGCATTACCAACTTACCTTACCTGAAGGATGTTGCCCGCTTGCCCACTGCCCTGTGGGCCAAGGCCCAAGAGTCAAGCCAAGGCCTGCGCAGTAGCTTCGATGTCAATGATCTGGGCCCACCTCATGCGGTCTTATTGGTTGGGAGCCACCATCACCCACACCCTTGCACAGCGGATGAACCTCGAACCTCCAGCGAGCTATCGCACCTGAGCTTAATCGTCATCATCACCAACCCAGAAAAATCAATTCACACGACCAACATTGCGGCACCCCGAAGCCAAGGCACGGTTACGCAATTGCCCAGCCGATTTCCTACCGAAAACACCAACTAACATTGGCCCTAGATGTTGTCACGGCGGATTGCGAGGGCAATGCCCGCCCGCCTTGCTGCTCTTCCCGGTCGCCAGCTCCCCCTCGTTCAGCGACGAACTTTCCTCCCGGAGTCCATGGTCGGCAAGAGCAAGATCGACGAGAAGTACCCCGACTCCGACTACCCCAACCTCTCGCCGGCTGAGGATCCCGAAATGAACGGCGGCTACCTCAACCCTCCCCGAATCAAACGTCAATTCCGCGACCCTCATGCCGACTGGTGGGACAAGCAGGAGCGCAGAAACTTTGGCGAGCCTGTGCACGAAGACCATGATATTCTGGGCATCTTTTCCACCTACGAGTACACTTGGATCAGTCCCGGCAAGGGCTTGCTCCAGGTTGGCGCGTTCATTGCTGTTTTCCTCAGCGTTTGCTTCGGCATCAGTTTGACCTACCCCGACCGGGTCAGCTACCCCCGGGAGTTTGTCGATGGTCTGGAAAGGGAGCTCGGCGGTGCCGGTGCCATTCGGGTAAGAGAGTTCTCGTTATCAGCTGGAGGAGATTGTACTAATCGCATCCAACAGGCTCGCAAGGAGGGTGATGAGGAGCTGTGAATTGCAAAGCATCCAAAAGCTGTATATATCCCAGTTGAAAGCTAACCGCATGCCAATTGAGTCTCTTTCTTGAACCTGATTTCGCCTGGTATGATCAGTGACCGGTTCTGTTGTCCCTTTTAAACAAATTTTGTGCATTGCCTGGTCCAACCCCTTCTGTGTTTGAATCGGCTCCAGGACTGGTATATGGAGGAAGGAGGCATTGAGGAATCACCAGCTCCAAGACGACGTCAACCCGAAAGTTTAGGTGCCGCTGACTCGGGGTCCGTATTGCAGTTACCATCAATGTTGTCTTGCTAGGTTGGCACATCATCCATGCCTCCAGCCCGTACGATAACGACTTTCCACCTGCCTCTGATATCATAAACCACATATGTTGCTGCCCGATTCAGATTGAGAGATTTTCCACATCAAATCTCATAACATTAGACCGTAAACAGCAAGGCAACACTGGGGCTGATCGGGACCGAGACTGGCTCTTG
Organism: Cladorrhinum samala; assembly: GCA_033576145.1. Lineage (NCBI taxonomy): Eukaryota > Fungi > Ascomycota > Sordariomycetes > Sordariales > Podosporaceae > Cladorrhinum > Cladorrhinum samala. The sequence goes on from MU864970.1 coordinate 77,242, forward strand.
ACGTCCCGTCTCCGGAACCTAAACAACTCATGGGAAAGAACTTGGGGTGAACAGCCCAGGCTTGACCGACGTTGTGCGCTTCTTGTGGTTCCGGAGTTGGCTGGGTGCCCCTACGTGGGTCAACTTTTGACAACATCCAAGTCTCGCCGAGCTGGTCTTTCAAGTTTTTCTTCTTGGTTTCTTGAACGCGCCTTGATGGCCGCTTAAATATTCTGCTTTTTTCTCTTCTACTTCTCTTTCCTCTTCTCGGTACTCGAATTTGTCCATCTTCATTCAGAAAATCTTTAGCAAAAGAGTCGCTGTCAAATCACTGCACGCTAGTATCGTCCTACAACATGCGCTTCGACGATTGGGACGTTATTCTCTTCCCTACAGGCCGAGACTCCAAGATCCCGGTAAAGGAATTCAAGGTTGCCTGCCATGTGGTGCCGGATCTTGAACTCTCCCACATCAACGGATCAGGCATGCCGGTCGTGACCTGTTTCGTTCCCAGCCTGGCAGCCGGAGCTCCTTTTCAGATTTCTATTCACTGTTGGCGGAACCCAGAGATCAGTCAGTTTACTCGGAACTACAGCAAGCATACGGAACTTGTCAAGTTTGAGGCTCGGGTTCTGCTTGATGGACGTTTGGTTGCGTCTGCAATACTTGACCGTAAAGTGAACGGACCACATCTAGTCACAACCACCTTTGGTATGTATATAATGAGATCCTCAACCCTCCACCTCGTATCCATCACTAATTTCCCGTCCTCAGAGTTCACAAAAACCGGCGAGCTCGAGCGTCTCAAGTTTCCCACGTTCCGGCGTGAAATCCTGCATCAAAATTACTGGAACGCAAACGACGACATGGGTCGGATCAAGGTGATTATCAGTGAAGGGTTTCCTCGAGATTCTCTTTCAGTCCCCATCGAGCGAGTCAAGAATATTGTCACGTTTTCTTTTCAGCATGCTCCCCTTGGTATGTTTGTCTCGCTTCCTCTAACCCTTTTTAACAGCAACATTCTAAGAATGTATAGAAGTCCTCGAGAGTAGTGGTATAGCCTGGCCTAATCCTTTGATGTGGCGACGCGCCCTTGAGGCTCGGCCTCAGAACTTGGAGACACGCCCGCTCAATGCTTCATCCCCCATGCCGATGCCGCCTCCAATGGTGCCGACGTACCATCCAGACGACGGCGCCGATCTGCATGCCCATTCGCCCCGCAGGAAGCCGCTTTTGAGGCCAGTCAAGAGCCAAGGCTTCCCGATGGGAGGCCTTTATCAACAGGCATCACAGCCCCAGACGCAAGGGCAGAGCCTTTTTGGTCAGCAACAGGCCTTTCAACAAGAGGAACAACAAGGCTTTCAGCAACCCAGCCACGCGTCGTCTTTTTCATGGTTTCCCCGTGGTGGTCAGGCCGCTCATGATCCCTTCTCTGAGAGTGCGTACCTGGAGTGGGTAGCGAGTAATATGGCGAACATGAATAACGGCAACGATGGGAAGGCGTATTGGCCGTCTAGTATGCTGCGGAACGGTCTGATGAGGCTTTCGGGAGATGGCAGCATGGATGAGTATCGCAGTCATTGTGGAGAGTCTATGCACTTGTCTGGGCCTAGTTTGGAGGTTGATGATGCCATGGTTGGGAGTGATGGAAGCGGATGTGGAAGCAGTATGGGCGGCGGCTTCGTCGGCGGTGGTGGTCTTGGGGGTGCGGGAATAACCCTAAAGGTTCCAACCAATACCCCTATAACTGTTTCTGGGGGACAAGAGGATAGTGAACAGATGTTGTTTAACAACTGGTCTTGGAGCGATGCCCGGAAGGACGCGGCAATGGGGAGGGGAGTGGGGACGGGAACAGGTTTCGGGGGAAGCAGCTGGGGCTCCGGGGTCAGCACGGGTGTGAATGTGCTGCATCCGATGATGGGGCTGGTCGGAGGTGGTGACGGGGGAATGAGAGGCGGCGACGGAGGACAAAAGGCTGCTGAAGTTCTGAGAAGGTGTTCTCGACAGCCGGACACGATGTTTGACGGTGGGGGGAATGCGAGTTCTAAGGTTAATGGGTTGGATTGTTCACCTTCGCCGAGCAGCGGATCGAGTCAGGGAACAGACAAGATTGGAGGCGTGGAGAATATACAGCCTGGGTCTGGAGCTGTGTTCTCGGAAAATTGTTCGAGGAGTAACTCTGCCGGGGACCGGGAGCTTGCAACAGCTGGGGTTATTGGCGGGGGAGGAGGATCAGGGGGTACATTCTTGGCGGAGACGACGAATTCTGGTGGAACGGGGACTGGCAATACTGGCATGGGCGGTTTGGTATTTTCGGAGAGAACTAGTACGAAGCGGACGAGGACTTTTACGCCTGCTTCTGCTAGGGCTATTGACGAGGAGGATGAACCGAGACGCGTGAGTCCGCACGTGAGGATGGCAGGGTTCGGAGTTGTGGACGTTGGTTGTGGAGGTGGTGCAGGTGTTGGTGGTGGTGCTGGGACTGGCGGGGAAGAGAAGGATTATTAGGAGAGAGCGAAGAAGATGGGAGATGATCAGCTCCTTGAAAGGAGGGGGGTGTGGGGGGTGTAACTCAAGTTCCACTGGTGATTATCAGGAATAACGAGGCAGTATTTTAAGAGTGGAGGGGTTGTGATCATGATCATGATGATTACTCAAGGACGCATTAATGAGAATTATTTAGGATATTAATGGTTGTAGGAACCGGGAAAGGGTATGGGCATGGGCTGGACTCAAGTCAATATTGATGCGATGCTGGGGACTTTGTTTACGTTAGTCGGTCCATTCAAAGGAAATTCATTTATTTTAATAATTTTTTTTTGGCGTCTTTGGCATACTTTTTTTTTTATATATCGTGATTGTAATCAGGTTTGCAGCACTTTGGGGTGGTGATGGCACGAAGTTTGAGCGGATGGAGCTGCTTTCTTCCTCACATGCTTTGACAAACGTTCTGGAGATCAGTACCGAGGGCGGGGGAGGGGGCTCTGGATAGCTCTTTCCCTCTTGTGTGTTTGTGTGTGTCGTGATCATCGAGAGTTTAAAGAAGAGGAAGTCTCGATCAGTGTGTGCTCCACAGCTGTGGGAGTATAACCCCCCCCCCCCCTTTCTTTTTCGTTCGCCCTCTCTCTTTTCTCTCTCCCCCGCCTTCATCTTAAATACAACATATTTTCTCGCGCCCTATCCTGTTCCTTCTTGTCTCTACTATTCTTACTTGAACCAGCTTTAAGACCAGAGGGAAGTGATTCTCAAGGGTAATTAATCCATGATTAATTATTTCCCTATCCAAGGTCTCGGATAATCTTCGAAAGAGATGCAAGATGTTATATGTATGGGCTAGAGAGAAGCAAATTTTGGTGATCAAGTTCGGATAAGCTCATTTTTTCCCAACCAGCAATTGGGGGTTTATGTGCATGGTTGTGTATAGTATCCATTTTTAACCAAGTCACAGCAGAACTTCAAGCGGTGTGGTAACAGGAGGCGTCGAGGCGGGGAGGAGCAAATAAGCTTTGTGAAGATCGTCGCTTCAATTACGTATTGGCATTTGCCGTTGTTTATATCCACAACTCCCGAATGTTACACAGCTTCACCTGCCTTATTTGGCTTCACCCCACCCCATCATCCTCTCTGTATGTCTCATCTGCACCCCCTCCTAGCTAGATAGTGTACATGAGGTAAGTAACGTAACAGTCTGGATATCAAAGTCCGCAGCGGATATCATGGTTTGAAAGATAAAATCCCATTTCCCGGTGGTTTCGACGTTAGTAAACCTTTTTTTTTTTTTTTTTCCTTCTTCCCCTACCCTTCGTTACCTTTATCCGTCCTCTACAAGCAAGCCAGAGTATATCAAAATTCTGAACCATGAAAGCAGAACCGCTTTCATCCTCCTCCCCCTCCCCACCAAACACCAAACCACTTTCTCACTCCCCTCGAAATGACGCAGCCGCGACAGACGAGGTTGGCTCACCCGGCAAGCCAGAGCTCATCGAGTCCGAGTCCCAAACCCAGAGCGCGTACACGCCAGCTCAAGAGAAATCCCTAATCCTGAAGCAGGACCTCACCATTCTGCCGCTGTCGGCGTTTATCTACCTGCTCTGCTACCTCGATCGCTCAAACATTGGAAACGCGAGGATTCTGAACTCGTCGACGGGCGACGACATGCAGACCGAGATCGGGGCCACGCAGCGCGAATTCAACATTGCGCTTATGGTTTTCCTGGTGGGGTACGCAGTTTTTGAGGTTCCCAGCAACGTTTTGTTGAAAAAGTTGAGGCCTAGCAGGTGGTAAGTTTATTATTGAGGGGGAAAAAATTAGTAAAAAAAAAAAAAAAGGACTGATTTATTTTGAACACCTATAGGCTCGCATTTCTCATGTTCTCGTGGGGAACAATCACCATGGGCTTGGGAGGAGTCCAATCTTTTGGAGCAACAGCTGGAGTCCGTTTCCTCCTTGGAGCGTTCGAGGCCGGATTATTCCCGGGGCTGGTGTATTACCTCACTTTCTGGTATCGCTCAGACGAACGCAGCGTTCGGGTAGCTCTCATTCTCGCGTCCGCAACGCTGGCGGGAGCCTTCGGGGGCGCCATAGCGTACAGTGTCGGACAAGGCATGAACGGGGTCAGGGGGTTGTCAGCCTGGAGGTGGTTATTCATCCTCGAAGGCATCCCAAGTTGTGTGTCGGCAGTCTTGGTGTGGTTCTTCTTACCAGATTACCCCGAAACCGCGCGCTTTCTAAACGACCGAGAAAAGAAATTGGCTGTCTTGAGATTGAAGGACGAGGGAAGCCAAAGTGGAGAGAAGAGCATGACTTGGGAGGATGCAAAGAAGACGTTGACGGATTGGCGGTTGTACGGACATTACCTGATCTATTTTGGAATTTCCGTGCCGTTTAGCAGTTTGTCTCTCTTCACGCCTTCCATCACGGCCGGGCTGGGGTATAAAGATTTGAAGGCGCAGCTGATGACTGTTCCGCCTTATGCGGTTGCTTATGGTGAGCAAACTACCCCTGGAGACTCTTGGTTGACGGTTATTAACTGGGGAATGTTTATTAGTGACACAAATTGTTGTGGCATGGTCGGCGGATCACTTCAATGCTCGAGGGATACACAGCGCATGTTTGGCTCTTGTTGGGGCCATTGGATTCATGGCTTCCGCGCTACTCCCCCCCGAGTCATATTTGGAGAGATATGGGTGCCTGATAGTGGCCTCGGCTGGAGCTTTTTCCTGCATTCCCCCTTTGCTTGGATGGTTGACGTCAAACATGTTCTCGACGGCTTCTGTGGGGCTTGCTATCGCCATAAACGTCAGCTTCGGGGCCGGAATCGGACAGATGCCTGGAGTGTGGATCTACAAGCTTGAAGAGAAAAGCCGTGGGTATCCCACCGGTCATTGGGTCAATGCGGCGATGCTATTCCTTGTTGTACCTGGAATTTTGGGCCTTAGAGTGTTTTATGGCCGCAAGAACCGCAAGTTGATCGAGGGCAGCCCAGAAGGCCAGGAAGTACGGCTGTATAAGTTATAGGTTGGCTATGGGAAATGTAGAGATGCTGAATAGTACATGATTTCTACTCGCCACCTTGTAATTTCCAGGATTCTGTCCTCACCATTCATTCGTCTCCTAAACTTTTGGGGAAAGGGGCTAGAATATCTGATCACAATGAGTATGACGAGAAATGCCTTTAGTCCAAATCAGATGAACCTCTCAATTCGCACCCGTCACAGCCGGAGCAGCTATAATATTAGGGCTAGTAATTATCAATAGATACTTGCCTTACCTAGCCATTTCTAGTTATACAGGACCGTAAAAGAGCTGAGTGGTATAACAACACAGGACCAAATCCCAATATGTATCCCAGAATTTTTTTTAATTTTTTTTTACCTCAATTCTTCCTCCTAGATAGATAGCAAGACCATCAAAAAAGTAATTATCAATCAGAATCTTAACAATCTGGATTTTATGGCATCTCCACCTACCTTCTCTGACGCGATTTGTGCCGTGACAATCCAAAAAAAAAAAAAAAAAAAAAAAATCTAGAGTTTAACCCGCCAGTACTTATCTGTTCGGAATTTTCCTGTTAGAAATAAAAAAAAATTGGAAAGGAAAGAATTCTAATAGTGGGCAAGGGAGGGTTTTCTGTGGGGATCAACCGGTGATACTCTCGTGAACACCACCCTCCCCCCGCCCCCCCTCCCCCGGGCCCACGCGGGCCCACGCCGGGGGTGGGGGGGGGACGGGGGAGTAAGTCATGTCTTGAGAAGAATGACTGGATGGATTGAAGAAAGAAAGAAAGTAAGAAAGAAAGGGTGTGGATAAAATTAGGGTGAGGAGTTGAAAACCTGCCGTTGGTTCCGGGGAGTGGTGGAGAGAAACGAGAGGGGTTTTTGTTAGTGTGGAGGAGGAAGAGGAAGTGGAAAAAGAAGAGGAGGAGGCCAAATGGCATATTGGAAAACTTAGAGAAGCTCCCCTGATTTGAAGGCGGGTACATTAACTTTGGTACCCGTTGATAGCGGCGCGGAGCCTCATAGTGCTGGTGGAAAGGAATTGGAGATGACTTCACAAAAAAAATAAAAAAAAAATAAAAAAGACATAATATCTCCATAAAGCCTTTGACAAGTAGGGATTCATTACATTAAAAAAAATACAGAAAACTCTATCATAAGGTATCTCGGCTCAAATACAACAAAGCACCCTCCCCTTTGGTTACCAACTTTTCCTTTTTCCCCTCTCTAAGCAGCAATCATCTCCATATTCTTTCCCTTCACGCTCTTCCACTCAACAAAGAAAGCTCCCAGAATACTCAGCGCCGACAGGATGGTAAATACCAAGAAAGTCTGCGTCAAAGCATCCGAATAAGCCAAAACGACCCTGTCCAACCACTCGGCCTTGATTGTCTCCTCCACGCTCGTCGCCCCAACCGCCAGAATGAAGCTCGGATCCCCAGCCTCGGGGACGTATTTTCCAACATTCTCAACCAAAGCATTAGTGAAAACATTCTGCGAAACGGCCACAAACAAGGCACCTCCAAGTGTCTGCAAAAACACAATCACCGAAGCACCAGTCGGGACGTCCTTGATATCCAAAACAGTCTGGACAGCCATCAATGGCTGCTGGAAGCCCGCACCAATGCCAATACCAATGATGATTTGATATCCAATCCACTTGCCAGATCCAGTATCAGGCGCAAAGGTCGTCATGAGCCCGTACCCGATCGTAGACAAAACGCTGCAGAAAAGCATGAAAGGAGTGTAATAACCCCAAACGGTTACCGCAGCGCCAGCCAGGACTGAAATGATAACCAGACTGATCAGCATGGGCAAGTTCATGATGCCCGACCCGACAGCGCTCGCATCTTTTACCGCCTGAAACCAAATCGGCAAATAATAAATGCATCCCAGGAAGCTCCCACCGAGACAAAAGATGAAGAACCCAGCACTCCATACGCTTCTCTTCAAGAAGATCCTGGGAGGTACTGTAGCCTTGTCCTGCTGCTTCCACTGAACAAACACAAAGATGGCAATCAAGACCCCGAACAATACAAAAAGCAGAATGATTCTCCAGCTGTTCCAGGCGTACTCGGTACCTCCCCACTGAAGTGCGAGTAGCAACGAAATAACGGCCGGCATGAACACGACAGTGCCGATCGGGTCGAACTGCCAGATCTTTTCCTTCCAGGACAGATTTTCATGTCCTTGGTCCTTTCTCTTGGGGTCCGGGAAGAAGAATGCAATCACAGCGATGGTGACCGCGCCGATTGGTAAATTGATGTAGAAACACCAGCGCCAAGTGACTTTATCAGTGAAAGCTCCACCCATCAGCGGTCCAGAGATTGAGGCGAGACCGTACATGGAGCCAATGGCTCCAGTGTAAATAGGTCGCTTGTTCAGGGGAACGGAATAAGCAAGGATGGTAAGAGCACCGGAGAAGATGCCCGCGGAACCGACTCCCGCAATAGCACGGCCGATGATGAGCGTGACGGAGTTGTTGGCTACTGCGCAGACAAGGGAGCCAACCTCGAAGATGAAAATGGCGAGGAGGTAGACCCATTTAATCGAGAAAAAGGTGTAGAATCGACCGAAGAGGAGTTGCAAGGCGGCAGTGGTGAGGAGGTAGGCTGAACCGTACCAACCTACATCTTCCAGGGACTGAAATTGATCGGTGATTTTTGGAATGGCGGTTGCAATGATTGAGTTGTCTGAGGGGGAATGTGTTAGAAATGGATGCGAGAAGGTGAGGCAGAATATCGATGGGCATGTATGTTAAAAAGGAAAGAATAGTCATACCAAGAGCCATAACGAAGACACTCAAGCAAAGTGCAAGCACGATGAGTGCAAGCTTCATGCCGACTGGGTATTCTTCTCCATCTTCACGGGTTCGAATCTGGTCGAGGGCGTTGCTCCCAGCATTGGAAGCGGCCGTTTGCTTCCGAGAAAGGGGTGTTTGTTTTTCGTTGTCATTTTTAGGTTCGGGAGCAGGCTTCTCGGCGGAAGAAGATGTCTCGGCTGGCTTTTCAGAAACATTTGCCTCGGCCTTGCCAGTCTCGACGGCCGAGTTCTTCTCATCATCTGAGATGCTGGTGCTGTCTGGGACAATGGTTGGTGCTTGAGACTCTGCCCCCTGAGGCAGGTCAAGCTTGTTGCTAGCCATAATGTCTGCTGAATATTCCTATGTCGAACTTTGGAATCTTGGGCGGCTCATGCAGAGAGTGAGATGGGCCAGGCTCAAAGACCCGAGGGGTCACTGACGTTTATATGATCACACCAAAAAGAGACAAGGGCTGCGAAAAGGTGTTTGAACAGGGGTGGGAGCTGAATGGCACCGAGCGGAGGTAAATGAACAAAGGGAGCAGCTACGCACCCAAACACGGTCATTGCCCAATAAGTTTCCAGGTCTTCGGATACATCTCTGCAGGTGTGGCTTGCAGCAGTCGGAACTGCGGCCACTCCATTGTGCCGGGAGAGGGTACAGATGCAGAGAACAATCACAGGAAAGTCCCCGTGGGAAAACCAATCGCAATTCGGGATTCCCGAGAAGGATTCCATTCAGATTATGTGAGCTGGTAGAAACCGACGCGTCTTAGATCAGATTCGCAATGCGTGCGAGAGATTGTTACCCTCAAAGGGATAACAGTCTGGGCTCTGGATTCTGGATTGGCCCTGGACCCCGGATCCAGATCCAATGGATACGTGCGCCGTGCGCCGCCGCCGTATATTGCAACCTTAATCCCAGAAGACCAATGTCCGTGGAAGTGCGAGGAGGATATCCCCGTTTTCGTCCGATGGTCCTGGAAATTTGTCAGCGCTCTCAATCGCCGCGGACGAACAACTAGCCGGGGCCCGCGGGGGACGGAAACATGAGTCATCAACGCCCGGAAGACGGGGTGCCAAGATGTGCGAGGATAAGGCAGCAAAGGAGCAGTTTCTGAAGATCTTGGGCTTCCAACGATGTCTGCTGATGAATTTCGATGAGTAATGCGAGAGAGAATCATTCTCGACGCATCATTCTTGACGCATCATGATGCATTTCTGTTGGAATCCGGTAAGGTGTGCTTTGGGCATCATTGCCCTCGATTTTGGCCATGCAATAATATTCTTCTCATGGTTGGATTTGATGAGCATGTTGAGTCGTGCTCTGGCATTGGCTGCGAATGAAATTGACATTTTCGAAGGAAGGGGCTTTGTTCTTTGAGATCATTTTCTTCTTTGGGCTAGGCGACTGCGGAAAGATTCGTGTATCCCCACGACGGAATGGCGGTGGCTGACGGCGTCAGCAGGTATAGTAATTCGAAAAGATGTTGCGTTTACAAGGGAAGAAACAACTCTTTTTGGGAGTTGAGGCCGGGAGAGATACAATTCACCATTCCTGAACTTGCCATCGGGGCCCCGGGAGAGTGTTATTAGGTTGGCGGCCGATGGGTGAAATGTTCTCGTGTGGGGGCCCAGAAACATCTATGGAAGTTTTTAAGCTTTCAATTGGCAACTGCCGAGTGAAACCCACCTTGCAAAAGTTTAAAAGGAACACTCCATATCCCCCTTTGGGGAAGTGGGCTACATTGATTGCAGAAGAAGATCGGGAAATACCGCTGCAAAGACAACCCCTCCGGCCGATTTGGGTAAACGCATCTTTACGATTGCTCGAATTAAACACCAGAAGCGGCGAGTTTACCAAAAAAAGAAAATCTCCGATATCCAAATGCGCAAAGCTCAAAGAGCACAACACCATGGTGAAAAGAAACCATGACAGTTGATTTCCCGGCAAATCAAATTTGTCATTGGGGTTTCACACAGCTCTGTGAGGCTGGCGGGCTTCTTCCGCAACTCTAAATCAACCGTCGGGTAAGCTTAGTACATAATTAATAGAGGAGTGATGGGAGGGAGTTCATGTCTTGGTGGAGACTTCATCAGATGAATTCTTGAGACGAGAATGCATCTGATCTTGGATGCAGGGATGGCTTGTTCCAGAAGACATGCAGGCCTTCCATGCGGGGGATCCACACTGTGAATATAGCAGATCACCATGATTGTCTCTAACACGGTATCATCAAATTCCCACATCAAATATAAACAACCTCCAAACTAGGTCCATCATGACCGCCTCAAAAGATGCGCCCACACGCGCGATGCGTGGCGCATCGCTCTTGATCCTGTTGCAGATAGTATCACGCGCAATCACATTCATCGCCAACCAGGTCCTCCTGCGATTTCTCACGGCCCAACTTCTCGGTATCTCGACCCAGCTCGAGGTCTATTACCTTTCCGTTATTTTCTTTGCGCGGGAGTCTTTAAGGGTCGCCATCCAACGCCAAGATTTATCCTCTCTCTCCTCGTCCAAAGATGCCGGCTCCAAGAACCACGCATCCCAAGCGATCATCAACCTGGGCTACCTCTCCATTCTCCTAGGCGTCCCTCTTTCGATCCTCTTCGGCTACCTCTACGTCTCCTCGCTCAGCGCTTCCACCCTGGCCCTCGCACCCAACCTAATCCCATCTCTCTATATTTATGCCCTAGCCTCGATTCTCGAACTCCTGTCGGAACCAATTTTTATGCTCACCCAGACCCGCTTGGAATTCAGCACCCGCGCACGAGCAGAATCCATCGCCACATTTCTGAGATGCACCATCACCCTAACCAGCGCAGTCTACCTGCCATCCCAAGGAGTTCTGCCTTTTGCTCTTGGCCAGCTTTCCTACTCGCTCGGCCTACTCGCCATCTACGTCTATCACGGTTCCGGTCTCGCCCGTCGCGAAGGCTTTTCACTCTTGCCTTCGTTCATCCCTTCTGCCCCCTCCCCCTTCTTATTTCACCCTCCTACTCTAACACTCACCACCTCTCTCCTCTCCCAATCGGTACTAAAACACCTCCTCACCCAAGGCGACACCTTCTTGGTGTCCATCCTCTCCTCCCCAACGTCTCAGGGGGTTTACGCCCTCGCAAACAACTATGGCGGCCTTTTGGCCCGACTGGTCTTCCAACCAATCGAGGAATCCTCCCGCACATACTTTTCCCGCCTCCTCTCCCCGCCAACCCCGTCCACCGCAGCAGAAGCTAAACGTTCCCTCATCTCCCTCCTCCGCTTTTACCTCCTCTTCTCCCTCCCGATCCTAGCTTTGGGGCCCCCCGCTGCTCCATTGTTGCTGTCCTTGGTGGCAGGACCGAAATGGCTCGCTTCAGGAGCGGGGGACTGCCTCTCGGCATACATGTACTACATCCCTTTATTGGCAATAAACGGCATAACAGAAGCGTTTGTGGCCAGCGTAGCGAAGGAAAGAGAGGTACATAAACAGAGCATGTGGATGGCGGGGTTTTCAGTTATTTTTGCAGGGGTAGGGTTTGTGACGCTTAGGGTGATGGACTGGGGGGCGACGGGGTTGGTTGTGGCAAACGGAGTTAATCTTGGTTGCAGGATCATATGGTGCTGGGGTTTTATTAGGGGGTGGCTTGGGAAGCAGGAAGGCGTGAATGGTAAAGAGAAGAGTGGTAAGAGGAAGGTTGAAGGAGGGGATAATAAGGGTATGGATTTGAGGGAGGTTTTGCCTGGGCCTGTCGGAGTGGGCGTGGCGGCCGTTGCTGGGGCAGTTGTGAGGAGGGTTGTGACTGAGGACGTGCAGGGCTTGAAGTCTGTCATGATGGAGCTGGTAAAGGTGGCAGGGGTTGGGGTGGTGCTTGTTTCTGTTTTGTGAGTATAGCAGATGAAAAAGCTGGTGATGAGATGGTGCTAACATTAACAACAGAGCGGTTTCGGAACGGAACTTCATAATGCAGGGGATCGAGGCTATCAGGGGAAGGAGAGGGGGAAAGAAGATCTGATGATATTAAGGCAAAAGTCTCGATACTTTGACAAGTTTTTTTTTTTTTTTTTTTTTTTTTTTTTTTTTTTTGAAGTGATTACATTGTCATGTATATATAATTTTCAACATATGGAAGAATTATGTTGACAGCCTGTGTTTGAGTATTAACAGAGCCCAAATCGTCAACTACATTCTCGATCACGCCAGATCCGTGTTGCTTGAGGTGTATGCGACAGCCTGATTATTGATTTTTTTTTTTAAAAAAACAAAACAAAAAAAAACCCAGAGTTTTTGGCAAATCTTTCCCGCCTTAGGCGAATTTCTCCATTCTTCAATATCTTCAATCTTCAATCGCTGTACAAACCAGAGCGTTGGCCGCTCTTTAAGCACGAGAGAAAGATACTCCGTTAGTACTGTTTTAGTTCTACCCCTGCACATTACAAGACAAAAGCCCAAGCCATCAATCCCAAAGCTAGACCCTGTCCGCCCAACGCCACGATCCGCTGTGATCCCGAATCAGTCCTGGTAGTAGTCGAAGGGGTAGCGGAAGAAGTAGGCGAAGAAGTCCTCGATGCGCTGGTGGTCGCGCTCGAAGTACTGCTTGCGTCGGTGCCGGGACGACCAGAAGACCTCTCGGCGCAAGAAACGAAACCGTTGTTGGTTGATGCGCCAGTATGCGTCATTGAGCCGACATAAACGCACTGCCCTTGATAGTTGGGGTTGAAGACAACACGGTCGGCGCCGGGGGAGCCTGTATATATAGTTTTACCAAGTTAGCATCAAAAATGCAACCTTGTAGCCAAATGACCCAGCCAAGGATAGTATAGGTAATCAATTCCAACCTCCAGTGTATTTCCCATTAGAGACGATAGGGAACTCCTGAAACGGCCCAGAAGTAGCAAAGACGAGCTTCTCAAAGTTGCTGAAGCGGTGAGGATAGTTGTTGTTCCCTACTTGCTGGTTGTTTGCGGATAGACGGCATCCCTCGGCTATGGCTTCGTCGACTTGTTGTTTGGTGTAGGTTTTGGTTCCGCAGGAGATGCTGCCGATGGAGTCTGTTCCTTGGGCTGAGGTGAGCGTTACGGCGTATACCGCGGCGGCGAGGAGGGATTTGAGGTTGAGCATCATGGTTACAGTGTGCAAGTGGTGCAATCTAACAATGAGGACTTGGACCTGGCTGCAAAAATAAAATAGAAAGATAGGAACAGCATCGCTCGAGAGATGTTCACAAAGATTAAACCGAGGAACAGGGGGTTGCCAAGGGGGCCCGCCCAGCCGTCGCGCCAAGATATGAATTGATTGGGATTCAGCAACCTTTCAGGTGTGAAAGCATTCGCATTCCAAATTGGTGAGTGGGTTTTCAGCTTGCTTGGTCAGGGCACCCCGCTTTTTGTGTGCCGAGAGCTTCCAAGGTTGCTCGTTAGGGGAGGCAAACTGCTGCAGCCAGGGAAAGTAGTCAAGCGGGCCATTAGTGCAATTAGGAAGGTGAAGCACGTTACAGATGTAACTTGCAAGTATCTCATTCTCTAAGAACGTTTCCGAATTTGGGAATCTAACTGGTGCGTTTGAGGATGGGATTGCCGGGGAACGACGATTCGATTTGATTTTACCCCACTGACGTCAACCCTGGCACCCAAGCAGCAAGAAGATTGATACCGAGCGTGCATGCGGAACACACAGAGGACGTTGTTCGACGTTGTATGTACCAAACGGTTACCTCCCCGCTCCGTCCTCAACTCAACCTCCACGCGGGGCCTGCCACTTCCTTTCTCATATACAGGCTTCCAAATTTTGCTTTGCAAAAGGCATCATTATTTTCAATCAATTAAAGACTCCATCACCAGAATACATAGACGCACTACGAACCCTCTCTTGCAGCACACCTCATCCTCTCCCAAAATGAGTACCGCAACCATGGACCAAACAGTATCCGATATCCTCCACCCTCTCACCTCATCAACCGCTACCTCCCAAACAATCACAACCGCAGTCGACAAACTCACTTCGCTTCTCTCGTCCACCCCCCCATCAAGCCAAGATGAATCCACCATCCTCTCCTCAACCTTCTCCCAAATCTTCAACCTAATCAAGACCACTCCCCCTCCTGCTCAGTCCCCAATCATCGATTTCCTCACCACCCTCCAGACTCGATCAACCAACCCGCCCCGTCAGCACGAATCCATGTCAATCTGGTCTGAACTCCCCACGTTCGGCTGGACCGCGCGGGACTACATCAATTTCGATCTCGGAAATCCCAATGTTTCCGCTTCTGAACGGGAGAGCTGGACCAACATCGCTACTTTCCTAGCGAAATTGACGAGCCTGAAAAAGGAAGTTTTTGACTTTTCTTTATTTGGGTTGTGGAGCATACGGGAGGGACTGGAGGAGGAAGGGAACGGAGAGGATGGAGCGAGATTGGCGGCGGTATGGTTGACGGAGGCGGGGGGCCGGTTGAAAGAGCTTAGCGACGAAGGTAAAAGCTTTGAAGGCAGGGTTGCGATCCCCGGCAGCAAATTTGGAGATAAGAGCTGGAGAGGTTTTAGTAAGGACAGGTGGGGGGTTTGGAAAAGCGAGCTGCAAGGGTGGAAGGAGAAGGTGAATGATGAGGGGTGCAAAGATCTGGTAGGGAAGGCTCTGGCCTTGATGTGAGAGAGAGTATACAGAACTTGGAGATTGATGGGCAGGTGTTGAAGGCAACGAAGTGTGCGTGAGCAGAGGAGAGAAGAAGACTTCAAAAGAGCGTGAGAGTGGTCTTGATATGGTTAATCATAGATACTTATCTAGAGAAGGATGCTTCGCTATGGTTTCTGGAACGTAAAGTCTTGTGCAAGACCACAGAAGACCATCTCTCGTCGCAGCCCCCCTCACTTCGCTAAGTAGAGCACCATAGATCATTGGTACCACCTGGGTATGGGTAGGTGTTCTGTTCCCGATCGACTGGGTGATTAGTGTTGCAGTAGCCAGCCCAGATACTGTAAAGGCCATTACTGTACACGTTCACCGAATCTGCCTTCCCCGAACAGCAGCTGAATCCGAAGTCTCCGATATGGGCAGCAGCTATGTCACAAAATATTGAGACGTGCTGTCCGGTTAGCTGTCCGGTAGGCCGTCAGCGAGACAACTAAGAGAAATGAGGGGCTATGGACGAGCACCAGGAACGACTGTGGTATTATGAACTGATTCTGAATAAACTCGTTGAGAATCTTTACCGCCCAATTACCTCAGGAAAGTGAGAATGCCGACCAAAGGCTACCAGGGGTTTCTGCTGTAAATCTCAACCTCTTTGTTAACCGATTCTTCACGAGATACTTCTAGCCACTTCCTAAGCAGTAACCTACGTGAATTTTAGTGGTGACTGTATCAAAGGCATTGTCTGAGAGCGTTTGCCACCTTTTTCAACACAAAGCCCTCTCAATAAACAATGGCATTGTGTTTGTGATAAAAAGACCAGAATTGAGCACCTAAATAGAAACAGCATGAGAACAGTTCCTCTGTTCATGTCCTCATAAACTTCAAGCCGTTTTAGTGTTGATCAAAACCCGATAAGTCCAATGGTGTTAAAAGTTGTCATCTTCCCTCCGGCTCAAGGCCGGGAGCGGACGAGATCTTCTTCAGCATGCTACACATGGTCAGAACTTAAAGATTGGATATTTCTTCTTCTTGGATTCCAATTGCAAGCAAACAGCCTTCAAACGCTCCCCACTCAGGTTACCATCACCAAAATAAGATCCGAACTCGATTCGAACTATCCCATAAACCTAAACATGATGGTAACGGAGTCTCCACGGCCGGTTCCTGGAATCACCATGATCCCCATATTCTCAGCCAAGTTCAACTCACCTCAAATGTACAAGACGGATGAAGACCAAGAGGGATGGAACCAGTATCCCGATATCGCAATCCAGCTCGGTTACATGACCGAGGAGGAATATGAAAAGATGGGATTTCAGCGGTCGAGAACGACTCAAGCAAGACTAGAGTTAACTCTCGCCGAAGATAAGACCGACTATGAAGTAAAGGTAACCGAGGACGTCGACTTTGGTATGGCCAACTCTGGTATTGTGGATGCCTACATCGGGAGCTGCAATACCGGCAATGCCGAGACCAACTGGCACAGCTGTCTCGACTTCTTCCGCATCAACATCGACGAGTACAAGAGGCAGATGGCTAGCAAGGCTCCCGAGGGACAGCACGTGCGGGTCCCGTTCAAAAAGTTCCCCGGTATGTCTGTTGGTCTGTTTGACTACCAGCTCATGGGCGTCTACAACCTCATCAGGCTTCAGCTGAACCATGTGTCGGGCGGATTTCTTTGCGATGAACAGGGCCTCGGCAAGACTCAAGAAATGTTTGGCCTCATTGCGTTGGCTCACAACCTTCGCAGATGTAAGACTGAAGTTCGAGAGTTTTGGTCTCCCAAGGCTCAGTCGTCACTAGGGGTAAAGCGAGGGTCGACGTGTGTTCGCCATAACGCCAAAGGATCAGAGGCCCGATCTTGCCAGTACGATCAAAAATACGGTTTCCGTTGCTACTGCTACCACGAGCAAACGAGACAGATTGCAGACCTTCTTCCCGACGGTCCTAATATTGTTGTCGCCCCAGCAAGAAGCTGTGGCCCCCTGATTCGCGAGGCCAGGACCAAACTTGACATCAAAAGTCTCAAGATTAGGGGATATGGCAAGAATGTTCAGAAGGATAACCAACTGACTCTGAGGGATGTTTCTCTGCTTCAAGCCACCATCAAAGCGAAGCAGAGCCCTGCCAAGAGTCTGCCTGAATACCATTACCAAGCAGGTGCCGGACAAAGCGACTACATCATATTCATTTCGCCCGAGTCCATTGACAAGCTGAATGCGGAGCTCACCATCATCGTCAAGGGCAAGAAGAAGAGCGCGTTGCTTCCCGGTATTATCATGCTGGATGAGTTCCACGAGTATGCTCTTTCTCAGGAGGGCCGGACCTTGGCCTGGCTCAGCCACCTCAAGAAGTGTACGCTCAGTTCCCAACAACCAAGCCCCTTGGTTTACTTTGTCTCTGGAACCCCAATTGATAAATCCCCCGCGGATATCGGGCCACCCATCACGCTCCTCGAAAAGCCTGACCTTTGGTCTCAGCCTGCCCATCCTCTGTTCCCGGCGTCCAGTTCGCAATTCCAAGACCTCGTCACGACCTTTAACGCCCACCTCAACACCCAATCTCTCGGAGAGCTCGTGCCACCGGGCCAAGTCAAAGCGTACTACGCCAGACTTACCGATCTCCTCACGCCCTTGATGATCCGCCGCCTCGTCACGGACTCGTTTCTCTCGCGGCCGCTAACGACGCTCTCCTGCCCTCTCAAAATCTCAATCATCAACCACCCCATCCCCCAACCACTGCGCCCCTCCCACTTGGCCCTCAAAAATCATCTCTTGGCCCTCGTCCCTCCCGACACGTCCCCGCTAACCTTCTTCCGCAACCCCAGGAACCACCACCACCTCCTCCCCCTCCTGATTTCTTCAACTTTTCCGTCCCTGCCGTCCCACCCTTCGTCCTCAAACTTCCAATTCACCGACTCTGAAATCCTCTCCTTCCCTTCGAACCCGATCCTCTCCCCCTACAGGCCCTACATCCCATCCTGGACCTCAAACTCGCCCAAGCTCGCCTCAGTCCTCTCGGCCATCTCCGACATGCTCTCGGACGCCTTCCGGATCCCCGGCGCGGCTTCCTGCTCCCTCAAGAAGATGCTCCTCCTGTCCCCGCACGAAGCCGAATCCCACATCATGTTTCTCTGCCTGCCCAAGCTCAGGGGTTTGAGGCCCGCTTACGTCCACCCGGCCCTCGGCCAGGCCGACAGGCAAAAGGTCATCGACGGGTTCCTCAGGGAGGGAAACGCGGCGCCGAACCTGCTGGTCATGAGCCTGGCCACCGGGGGCACGGGGCTGAATCTGCAGAGGGCGAGCTACTGCGTCATCACCGGGGCCGCGTGGACCAGGAGGGAGGTGGAACAGGGGTTCGGGAGGGTTTGGAGGGTCGGTCAAAGGGCTAGCAAGGTTAGGTTGGAGTTGCTGGTTTGCGAGGCCGGGTGGGCAGAGGGGGAGGTGGTATTGGGTGGATGGGGCGGAGCGTTGTTGAGGGGGGATAAGAAGAAGACGAAGGAGGAGGAGGAGGAGGAGGAGGAGGATGAGGAGGGCGACAAGGAAGGAAAGGATGGGGGCAACAAGTAGGGGGCCGGGGTTGACAGAGTCTTTCCGGGCAATGTGGAGAAAAAAAAAAAAAAAAAAAAAAAAAAAAACCTAACCCGAATATAAAATAGATAAAAATGATTTGTATAATATCCAAGAAATTTCATCCGCCGCTAGTTTAAAAAATGAAATTGTTGATTATTGAATTTTCTTTTCATTTGGGGGTGCGCGGTGGGTGTTCTTTGGTGAATTTTGTTTGCCACGCAAAAAAGGTACCTAAGTTGCCGTGCACGTTGAGTGCGGGAAGAGTGCCTACCTACCTAGCAGTATTGAATGCGGTATAAAAGAGAGAGGTGCTTTGAAGGGGATTGGGTCAGATGTTCTTCCTACTGCTGAGACAACCTTCAGCTTAGATCGGTGTATTATATACAAAAGTAGGTATTTCCTTGGAAGGTTGTTCATATAACCGGTACAAAACCAAAAAGACTCGTGAGCCGGCCCGTGGTATTAAACCTTGATTTTGGTTGATGCCAATGGACGGCTGGCTGATATTGTATAGGGGGTTGATTCAGAGGTGATTGGGTGCCGAGTTGTATTATCTTGTGTCCGCCTAGTGAGTGTCCCTCGATTGAGATGGAGTGAAGAGGGGATCCAAAAGGCCGGGGGGAGGGGGGAAAAACCAACTTTGCCTTAAATAATGCCTATTTCACCCTCTAGGGAACCAGATTGATTGCAGCAAAGTTCTGGACCTAAATATCGTCAAAGGCGCCGTCATTATGACATCAAGTGACGAGGAACTTGGAATCTTATCAGACGCACTGATGTAGAATTTGGAAGATGAAGGTGATTGATTGGTCAAAGGGCCAAAAGGGCGGTCGTCGGTTAAAAAACCATGAGTACCTAGGTTCATAGCCAAAATTCTCATCGGGAAATACACACACTGGATTAGAAGTTCATTATAGAATGGGTGAGAGCGGCGTTGAGCATATGGTGACGAGGAGTGGTGGGAGAAGTAATTTGATGTAGCCACCGGTCAAGTTTCCAGATTCGTTTGGTCCAAACCCGTCTGGGTATTTGATTCACAGAATCTCAGATCAGCGGAAGAAACAACCAGAACCGCCGTCAGCAATTCTGTTCCAATGATGGGTTTTGTGGAATGCAAGATATAAAAGATATCAGTTAATCCGTTGGATCGTTTTATCACTAAAACTTACCAACCCTCACCTTCAATGATGACCCTCGGCGCCCTGCAATCCAGGAATCGAATCTAGCCCTGTTTTGAAAATGTCAGCAATCGGGCAAACAGTATCACAACCAAGAGTCGTAGACAGTCTCAACTTACATCCATCAATGTCCTCCCTCACAACTCTTCCCTTGCTACACTTATTTCCCTCAACAAGGCTCTGGCTCTTCAACTGCGGGCAGCGATCGCAGTTGCTATCCATTGCCTTCTGCAGCGCATCCCCCTTCCACCCAAACACGTAGTCGCCGTGATTCCCAAACCCGGTCTCATCTCCCTGGCTCCAAACGAATGGCTGGCTCCCATCCTCAGGCCACATATCCTTCTTATTGAACTTGGACGTGTCCCAAATCACTTCGTAAAACAGCTGAGGAATCTTGACGGGATGAGTCGAAGGGCAGGGTCCGTTGGTCTCGAACGTGCCGGAGCTGGGGTAAGCGACGTGGGACATGTGGTCTGGGGAATCCAGATTCTTGCCGTCCCAGCAGGTAGGGAACCTCACGTTCGACATGATGCCAGCCGGACAAGGGACTTTGGGCATGTCCAACGTCTCTCCGGTGCGGGTCAAGGCATTTTGCAGACAGGTGTACGTCAGCTGTCTGTACTGGGACGTGATCTCCCTTGATCTGGAAGCGGCGTTGCCGATCAGCATACGGAATCCGGGGCTGAAGGCGGTGACCTTTGGGTTTCCACGAAAGAAGGGGGTGTAATAGATTGTCATCCCCCCGTTGGCCGCTTCGAACCCCAAGTTGGGTTTTTGAGGGACGCGGTGGTAGGTGCCGTTGCGGGCACGGAAATACAGGACTGCGGTCCAGTAGTTGGAGAAGTCGTCTGCAAAAGTGCAGGTGGTGCATGTGGCGGTTTCCGGAGGCGGGGACAGAGGGTTCATAGAGACGTTGAAGGCGTTGCCGCCTACTATCTGGTGGACGTGTGGGGAGGGAGCCGTGCCGGGGTTTACGAGGCTGGGGGGTTGAAGAGTTGGTAAGTTCAAGGAACGACGCCGATGTTGCCAGATTTTGTGAATGAATGGATGGTGTCTAGGGACAACGTCGTGGGGGGGGGGGACTTACGGATCGAGACGGTCAACCACGAGCTGCGAGCATGAGAAACGGAGCAGAGCATCGGCGGGCGAAAGCTGGGCTAAGAGGGCCCACGCCCAGAGAGATGGTGGATGCATTCCGACGAGGTTATTCCCGACTGAATCTTCAAAGTGTGAGGCGCGATCCGAAGCGAAACTGCGGAGGACATGAACCTGGAAACGAGGTGATGCAAATGCTCCTTGGCAACCAGCGGGCACGGCATTCTTTTTACACTAGACATTGTGTGGCGATTTCAAATCATGCTTCCCCCCCAAGTTTCCTTTTCATAAAGTGTTTTGTTTTAAGCAAGCAGATTGATTAATATGCAAAGGGGCAATAAGGATGGCTCATTTCTATGAGTGGTCACTTGGTTTCTCGGCATATCCAACTGCCGGGTATGTGGATAAAATTGTTTGGTTTGGCCAAAGGATAAATATGTCCAAAGCGAAGAAAACACGGGGGCTCGAGTTGGATGGGATTGGTCGGGTCCGAGATGTATATGTGGTTTTATTTTTATTTTTTCATTTTATTTTTTCGGTAATTTTTATTCTTTGATTTTGTTTTATTTTCTTCCCTCTCTAATAATAGTATGTACATCTTGGCTACCTACCTAGGTACCTACCGGCATTTGATGCATGAGTTTGATCGAACGGCATAATAAATGTTTGCCAGTTAGGAGCGATGTATCTGTATAGACGGTTCAACTGTTTTCAAACAGTAGTGGGTAGTTGACATACATTCATACATGCTGTGTAGTAATATGTTATTATCCAGGCGACGTCATCTGCTATCATAGTCCTTATTACTTACCTAGGGGCTTATACCGATGTTCATGGCTATTTATAATCCACTTCATAATTCTGGCATATTGACGACGTTTCCGAAAATGGAGAGCCTGCAGGTTGGTCGAAATTAATTGGTCATGGTTTGGTCGGTCAGGGGTTCGGCTCCAGGCCGTTGGCGGGGACATTTCCCGTCACACCCAATCTCGGCCGATGCAAGGACTGGATTGCTCATGTGAAGTAAATCGAACATGATGGCGTCGGATTGTCTTTTTACGGCACAGGATTGTGGGCATTTATTAGTGGTTACACTAGGCAAATGAACAAGAAATGCGGAGTGTGCTCCGGCGCTAAGCGACTTTGAGGTTCTGTTACCGGCCTCGCGGACAGAGACCGGGGCAGGATCCCAGGGCCACCAGCCTGCTTAGTACGTACAAAAATGGGGGTGGCGCTGTATGTCTGGGAATGAGATTGAGGGGCCACTGTGAGGGCGGGGACCTGGGCACAAATTGCGGGAGACCTTTCGCAAGTTTCCCCAACAACACAAGAAACATCACGAAATTGAGGTTGCCTTTTCTTTTTATCAATCGCACCTGCCTATATACCATCCAATCACGCTGCTTCCCAATAGTTCCGTCTACTTCACGACTGCCGGCGCGCCCCGAAGCGGGCGGCTAAACATGGTGGTTCTGTCGTCGCCGGCGCCGATCGGCTGCGTTCCTGTCACCACTGCCAGCGGTACACCGTTCACACACTCGCACGCCGTGAAGCCACCGTCTCTCTTTTTCTACCGGCGGTGGACCCGTACTAATTGATTGCTGTACACCATTAACGGGTAGCCCTCTATCTGTGGCGCTCATATGACACTACGATGCCTAGGCAACCTCGCTCGCCTCTAGGTATGGATGGAAGCACGTCGCCAGACGGCGGGCGTTTGGCCTTGCTGGCTGCCGCCGAAAACATGACGGGACTGATTCTGGACGACCATGAGATTAAAGCTTTCATCAAAAAGGAGGAGTCCTCTCCTGCGCCCGACGACGACGATGCCGTTGGTTTCGGGAGGATACCCGCCCTCAAATTCAAAACCGCTGGTGGAGCCTCTTCGTCACGGACATCCGCTGGTGCCGGGGCCACGCGGACTAGCGTTTCTCAGCATCTTCATCATCATCAGGGAATGAAGACTGGGAAAGGGGGTAAACCCCCCAAAATATCTGGGCGCGGGCCGCATCCATCACCGCATGCCATAATACCGCGCCGAGCCGAGGATTGGGATCCATGGAAGAGTATTCTCTATAGTCTGTACATCACCGAGAATCGCATCCTCCGCGACATTATTGAGATTATGGATCAAAGATATAATCTCAAGGCAACGTGAGTCCACGCTCCCCCATCTTTCACGCGCTCCTGGAAACATTCTAAGCCGTGTGATTTCAAAAAAAAAAAAAAAAAAGACCAAAAATGTATAAAAATCAATTCGCCCGATGGGGATTTTTCAAATATTCAGTAAAAAGACGACCACCACCCAAGAGTAGTTCAGCGTCATCCTCATCACCCCCAACGCAGGAAGAGTTCGACGGCGACGCCACCATGTTGATGAGGAGAGACTCCGACGACGTTTTATCCCCCACCATCCTCTACCAAAGCAAAGGCTCGCGCGCGGTCCAGTCGGGTCTCACAGCGGTCCGTAGATTCCTCGAGGGACACATCGACCAAGACGCAGCCAACCTCCAGCACGAGGAAGTAGCGGGATTCATCGATCCTTGTTATCGCTATTTCAAAGTGGCCATGGATCTTTTCGACCTGCGGGAAAATGTTGAAGGTGGGCGTGTCCTCAGGCTCGCGTTTCTGCAGATCGAACGCAAGATGTCCACGCCAACCATGAAGACCTTTTCTGACCTCTGCGTTCTTATTCCGCACATACTCCTGGAGTCAGGTCGCAAGGAAGTATTAGGCGCATACCTACAGTACCTCGGTCGGTTGGCGACACTTAAATACGGCAAGCATCCCGTATCCGAAATAGCAGCGTCGTTTGGAGAGCTCCTTGGCCGACCAGAGGATGTCATGGGATATATCAAGTTGCTATCCAAGGTGCACTCGGATACAATCTCGGACATGCCTGGAGTTCTGGATCGTACCCGCATATGGGCTTCTAACCAACACCTGGCATGCGAAAACAGCACAGATCCACCGCCTTGGTCGCTCAGCCGCACGACAAGACCAGCTGAAGAGCATCATATGATTCGGCTCGAAGCGCAGTCCGTGTTCTGGGCACAGAGTTTGATAATGATGGACCCGGAAAGCGATGCTTTGGCACAGCAGTGGCTTATGAAGCGGTTTGAGCCGGGATTCGCCGAGAAAACAAAGGGACTGCTTGAGAAAGTAAAACGGAGGGTAGCTGCCGGAACTTTACCTGCAATGTTTGCAAGCATGTTGGAGGCACTATTTGTTGGATGGCTAAATGATTACTACGAGATGTTGGGGGATCTGGATAAGACTTTTGAGTGGGGGAGAAGGGGTTTGACGTTGTCGACTCCTAATGAACAGTATGTTTTGTGGTCTATTCATTTGGAGAATTTGATGAGAAGAAGCGGGCGGGACTCAGAGGCAGACGAATTGAAGGCGAAGAGACAATCGCTCGAATGGATGGAGGAGGTGAGGACGCAGGTTGAGTCTATGAATTTGGGTTCATGAAGAGGGATTCACGACAGGATTATCAAAATGGGCTGGAAATTTTTCTGATCAAACAGCGGTTTGCTGGGTTAAACCTGGCCGCAAGCTTGGATATTCTCGGATTGGTTATGGCATGGGGAAAGTTGGGTGCCGGTCAGGGGGAGGGGGGAAGGGGGTGGTTATTTTGCCCCCCCGTGGATATGGAGTAACGGGGTATTGGCTCAGGAAATGTTAAAGTGGGTATTCTTCTTTGAAATAATGATATCAATATTTTGTCCTAAACAGGAAATTTAGAGGTTTAGGTAGATTCCCTCCGTCGCAATGGCACATCTCGAATCTGATTCACTAATACCCCTCGACATATTATCAGCACTCCTCGGCCGGTAGGTCAACCAGATCCTTCCCAATCCCCGCAGCTAAACTCCTATTCAGCAGGCCGCTTTTCAGCTGACAGGGATCATTCATGGTGGCATTCCTCCTTCAAGACTGAACCGTTTGGTCCAGGCTGTGTGAGTTTGGCTAGAGCAGCCAGGAAAGGAAAATCGGTCAGTAGTGAGAAGCTGCATTGTAACCTTGCTAGCAGTTTTTATGCGTGTGAGATTGACACGCCGAAGGCCCGAAGAGGCTCGCAAGGCTTTGGGCTGGCCTCCCCTCCTCCCCCTCCCCCTCCCTCCGACCTGTTAAAATGCGCTTGAGCAAGCCACCGCCGCCCAGCTTTCCTTTTTTTTCGGTTTCCGTTACTTAGCATCTCTGCAAACAATACTGATGACCATTTTGCCGACTGATTGACGCCTTTCTGTAGCCTTAGCCGCGATGCCCCTCCGTCGATTTCTCAACAACCTAAACAAGGAACTACAAGACGCAGCAAACGCGTTCAATAACAATGGCGCTGGTGCCGGCCGTGGTTACAACAACTATGGCCAGCCAGCCCCTACACCCGTCAACAACGGCATCCAAAGCCTGATCGGCGGCTTCTCCTCTCTCGTGCCACAAGCCTCCTCCCAATACCAACAGTCACAGCCTCTGGCCCACCAAATCTCGCCCACCCCTACCCCTTGTCCCCGAACCACACCGCAACCCAATCATGCCGATTGGTTGACCCTCCCCAACTTCCCAGACTTTCACGTCTGCCCCTCCTGCTTCAATGCCCTTATCCGCCCAACCCCGTTTGCAGGGTACTTCACTCCCAAACCTCCTTCCCCTACACCAGTTCGATGTGATCTCTCCCGCTTCTGGGTCCGCGTAGCCGGTGCTCTGCTCCTACTCAACCAGGATCGCCGTTTAGACATCTCTCTGCTGCCCCGAGTAGCTGTCATCCGAGCCCAAGACGGACCGTGTCCAAACTCTCAGTTAGCAAACGAGGGTGTACCCCTTGTAGCACAGCAAAGAGTTTGGTACACCCTGCGGGATCCTCACACTGGAGCTGAGCTCCTTTCAGGCTGGACCGTATGTGCAGAATGTGTAATAAACATACAAAACTGTTGTCCTTCGATTTCGACAGCGTTCGGTCTCGCTCAACCGCTTGGACAACCACCAGTCCCACAGCAACCTGGACAGCCGCCACAGCAATGGCAGTCCACGTGTGCTCTAGTCCCCTCGGAACTCTACGATGACCCTCGCACGATGGCCATCATTCAGCAGCTCGGTGCCTGCGTAGCGCTGGCCAGCACCACAGGTCAGGCAAACATGAACATCTTGGTCACTTGGCTGAGGACGAATCTGCCTCCTCCGCGAGTTCCAGGCCAGGGTTCCGGACCGGGACAAGCCCAAGCCCAAGCAGCAAACGGTTTATGTCCGCGAAGCTTTCCTTCCACGACCCTAAAATGCCATACTATACCTTCCATGCTCGACTTTACCGTTTGTGAACAATGCTACGCCGAGGTCATCAGACGAGACGCCGATAAAGGCGTACAGATGGCCATGCAGTTCGACAAACAGCCGAGGGTAATTCCAGGCCAGGGATTCACCTGCCAGTTATACTCCCCCCGCATGAGAGGAGTATGGAAGGAAGCATGTCTCCTACCTACCGGGTCAGACTATCTGCGACAAAAGGTAGGTTTCCCACCCTGCCAACCCACTCTCAGAAGGAAACCTGGACGATGATCACTGACTGCTGCTGATCGTGACGGTAAACATTACAGGTGTCGGAACGACTCACCCACCAACGGAATCTCGAGATAAAGAAAGCTCAGCTCCAACAACAAGCAGCCCAACTACGAATCCAAGCACAGACGCAAGAGCATTTGGCTTTGAACGCGTTTCGGTTGAGCGCGAACACGGCCAACAATAATATCATGCTAGCCGGCGTAGGAGTTACGTACAGGATCGATGCCAATACCGTTGGCATTCCTAATGGTGTTGTAAGTGATAAGTGAACTAATTCTTTTTTTTCTCTTTGGGTCTTGAGGAAAGAGGGAAAGTAAAGGGAAAAAAAGAAAGACGCTAATGAGAAAATGGAATATTTTTTTATAGCCCGACTTCAGTCAGACGCAGCAGATGAACAACCAGGCTGCGATGCTCAAGATGCAGGCTGCTCAGGCTGAGGATCAGATTAGGCTGGCCGAGGACGAGTGGAAGCGGTTTTGGGAGTAGGATAGATATCGGGGAGTGCAACGGAATCTCTGGGGGACGACATGATCTTGGAACACACACACAGAGAAATAATAAAATAATAAGAGTGAGCAGTTATTGAGACTGAGACATTGTTTGCAACTTTGAGTGACACATGTTGAGAGATAATTATTACATCTGTGACGGGATATAAGAGCACAATAGTTTTCTAGTTTTTTTATTTATTTTTTTGTCGGCGCATTCTTGTGTGTCAAAACCGTTTCAATGCTCTCACAGACGAAAACTGCCGTGTTGTTAATAACTGTGTGATATTATTCGCCGGACTCTTCCCCGTTCCTTCCGGGCCTCTCAAACTGGTAAGCGGACCGATCTGACGGAGTCGGCAATGAGATTTGTCACGGCACACCATGATTGAAGCAGAACTAAAAGCGGCATGGTTTTATTCTTAACGCCGCAATACTGAAACAAAACAGTTTGCGATTTTGAAGTTTTACGGCAGAGAGGGAAGGAAGTAAAAAAAAAAAAAAAAAAAAAAAAAAAAAAAATATTCAAAGGATGATCCATGAGAGGGCATCATCGCCTAGGCATGTTAACGGACATGTGTGCATCTATCTGTAAACGATGAGAGATATCGAGATGCGCAACATGGATTGGTGTGCATGTTTATTAGCAAGGGGGGAGAGAGTGTGTGTTGTGTGCACATGGAAAATGGTGGAAGATTCCGGTCCAAATGTCTCCGAAAAGAATACCAAGGCTGGGTGTGAGTGGAAGGGATCGGGAAAATTGAAATGAAAGAAGAATCTGGGATGGCCACGATGGCTGCGCACCCTTTTTTTATTTTTTATTTTTTATTTTTATCAGTCTCTGTGAGGTCGGGAGCGTGAGTGGTCAGCCATGCAAGGACGGGATGCGCGAATGAATGATTATTCCTTCCGCTTCGCCTGATTTCTCCATACAGATCTCCAGTCACCCCACCGATTCAGCAGTCAAACGCCTGCAACGAAGTCAATTCCAAAGCTTGGTTCCTGGTTGTCGTTCACGACCATCAAATGCTCCTCCGTCGCGGTCCGTTTAAGGTGTGATCAGCCAGATATCAACGTGTTATTGTGACTTTGTCTTGCCGCCACCCAATTTGTAGAGTCGTAGGATGATTTTAGCCGCAGCCATCTTTTCGCTCTGTTTCTCTCCCTCTTTATTTAGGTTTTACTTTTTTACTTTTTTTTTTTTTTTTTTTCGCCCTTTGGCGCAACCAGTTTTCGTGCAAGGCAAGGGCACTAGACCTCTGTGGTCCGAGGGGTAACTGGATCACAGACCTGCAGATAGTGTTTCGGAATAGCTAGCAGCTTACTTGCCGATCATCAGTGATGCAAAAGATTCGCTGTTGAAGAAAGGCGAAGAAGAGGATTCGTCTGATAGCACTTTAAGGAACCACAACATCATTGTCGATTCTGAGTTTCAAAAGAACACCATATCAAAAAATAGTACCTCCTCATGGAATACTTCCTTTGTTCCTGCTTGTCTCAGAATAACAGGCGGTGCTCCCTTGGTGACAAGAGTTTCTGCTTCCTCGCTTCGTTATGGATACCCCACTTCGTTCCCGTGCCCTAACTGACCGGGACCCTAGCTGTCACATCAGAATCATCGCACTGTGTGTCTCGGACGCTCTCGCCGTGTTTCGCCATACAAGCACCGTGAGAATGTTATTTCAAACACTGTTGAGGGACCTTCAAGCTCAGCAGGAACAAGATGGGGTGACAGGCCACTTGGCGAGGGGAAGGGGAGCGCGGCCCTCCCGTCCTGTGGTGCCCCATCCAATTGCTTCCATTCATATCCCTTCCACACGGGCACCCTTCCTCCACTTCTTTTTTCATCTCCCCGACTCTCCGTCACACCCGCTCCCGTCATCTCCAGCAGCGTTACCTATTGTTTACCATCGTCAGCGTTCATCATAATAAATAAACAACACGATAGCTCATTAGCCATTCACGTATATATACTATCAACGTTTGTTCGACGGACAGCCGCAGCAACAACCTACACAACCCAGCCCGCTGCCAACCGTCCGGGGCCCCTCTGTTTGATGTGATTCCCTGACTCAGGCTCCCCCGAAAAAGCGCTTTGTCGTCCCAAACATGTTGCGACGGCCTCCTGGCCATGTCGCTCTCTGGGCAACACTCGCAGTATTCCTCCTGCCGTGGCTCCGAATCGCCGATGCTCAGCAGCAGCATGCGACCCCTCTGAGGGCCACACAGCAAACCGTCGAGAGCCTTCGCGTCCACGAACGCCGAAAGACGACCATATCCCAAGATGTCGATGCCGACACTTACAAGCGAAGCTCGAATAGCAATAACAACAACATCTACATTTCTGACGATGCGCGCGCCCAAGCTTTGGCTCCGGACCTGTCCGTAAGAGCACCTCCTCCATCATCGTACAGCCTCGGCCGCGGGGCTGGACTCTCGCAGCATCTTGCGCGGAGTCTGGAGGACTGGGAAGTGGAAGACTTTGTTCTTCTGGCGACCGTCGACGGAGACCTTTACGCCAGCGACAGAAAGACCGGGCAGGAGCGCTGGCGCTTCAAGGCCGCACAACCCATGGTCGAGACGAGACATTTCCGGACAAACCGCACCGTTCTCGACGATGATTACGACCCGATTGACCATTTCATTTGGGTCGTTGAGCCAACTCGTGATGGCGAACTATACCTTTGGAGGCCAAGTGAAAGTGGTGATGGCCTGACCAAGCTGGCCTGGACCATGAAGAAGATCGTGGAGGAGCTTTCGCCGCTCGAGGATGATGGAATCGTTTACATTGGCGACAAGAAGACCACCGTGGTTAAACTCAACGCAGCAACCGGCACCATCCTCAAAGAATTTGGTTCTAGTGGAAGCTACGTCAACAAGGTTGAGTCCGAGAGCTGTTTCAGGCCAAACGCGCTCGCCGATGGAGATGACGAGTGCAGCAACAGCCGTTCCATCATGCTTGGGCGAACCGAGTACATTGTCACCATTCAACGCGCTGATGGTAGCCCCATCGCGTCGTTGAGGTACTCGGAGTGGGGCCCCAACACTCGCGACAACGACCTGATGCAACAGAACATCATGACCAAGGACAAATGCTACATCGCCAGCCATCCCAATGGCAACGTTTATGGGTTTGACTATGCCCGCCGCATCGAGGGAGGGCCCCCTCTGTTCACCCAGAAACTTGACTCCCCAGTGGCTCGCGTCTTTGATGTTCTCCATCGCTGGGGGACTCCGGAACGCGTTGACCAAGATCTTATCGTCCTCCCTCAGCCCCCAATCCCTGCGACCGACGATGATGCTTTGCGCGATCGAAGTCAAAAGGTTCTCGTTAACCAAACGGAAGAAGGGAGTTTTTACGCTCTGTCCGGGAGCCGATATCCCTTGATCCTGTCCTCTCCCGAAGCCCCCGCTCAACGCATCGAGAGGTGGAAACTCAAAGACGCGTGGGAGTTGGGCAACGGACCTCAGATTTCTCAAGTCCTGGTTGGTGTTCATAGCCTGCCTGGCCGGCATGGTAGCAAGGGTAATACCATAGATCATGCTCCTGGCTACCTCCCGCTCATCGACGGCCCTCCGGAACACGAAACCATTGAAGCTCCCCACCACGAGGAGCCTCAGCTACTTCCCCCACCTCCCCCGGAACCAAGCAGGATTATTGAAACTGTCAAACGGTTACCCGAATTTGCCGGAAACACTTTGTTTGACTTATTCACCAACCCTGCGGCTATCCTCATTTTCTTTTTCTCTCTGTACGCCTTGTACAAGGATAAGCTTTCGGGTTTCAAAATCAACCAAAAGTCTTGGGACAATGCTCGCACAGTCCTTAAGCTGCCAGGTGATGATGCGCCGGTTCTCAGAACTTCCCCAGAGGAAAAGCTTAACCCGATTCCTGAACCAAGAGAGCTCAAGGAAGAGGAGGTCCCGACAGTCAATCCTACCCCACCTCCATCTGAGGACGCCCTCCCACTTCCAAAAGTGCCAAATGGAGACGTCGGTCCCGCTGGTCCACCCATTCAAGCCCCCCCTTCCCCGCCTGCCAGTGAGTCTTCTTCACAACCTGTGCAACCCGTTCCAGTTCTTGCAGCTGCAGATGGCGTCGATGGCGGACCCGTGGAGGACGCTCCAAAGAAGAAGAAGGGCAAGGGCCACAGGGGTCGTCGCGGAGGCGTTAAACACAGGAAGGGTGGGCAAAAGGAGAAGCGCGACAATTCTCAGTCCCGCGATGATGATCCTGCTCAGGAATCGGTTGATGACGCTGTCAATAAGGCCAAGCAGCTTGGCGCTCCTCCTAAGCTCGAGCCGGATATCATGACCGTCCCGGGCAACATCGACGAAATCTCCGGGCACATTATTCGAATGGGTAATCTCGAAGTCAACGAGGGAGAACAACTTGGCACGGGTAGTAACGGCACCGTCGTGTTCCCTGGCAAGTGGGAAGGTCGCGATGTTGCTGTCAAACGAATGCTGGTTCAGTTCAATGAAATTGCCAGCCAAGAAACTCGTCTTTTACGCGAGAGTGATGATCACCCCAATGGTAAGTTTTGGCTCAAGAGAGGATCCTCAGGATTCTAGCTAACATGACCCTGTGCTTAGTCATTCGATATTATGCTCAACAACAACGAGCCTCGTTCCTCTACATCGCACTCGAGCTGTGCCAGGCCTCGCTCGCTGATGTCATTCAGAAGCCCTCCAGCTTCCGGCTGCTGGCGCAGGCTGGCGAGCGCAAGATGCAGAGCGTCTTGTACCAAATTGCCTACGGTCTAAGCCATCTCCACGGGCTTCGAATTGTCCATCGTGATCTCAAACCTCAGAATATCTTGGTGAATCTGAATAGAGACGGGACGCCTCGAATTCTCGTCTCCGACTTTGGTCTCTGCAAGAAGTTGGAAGGCGGCCAATCCTCTTTCGGTGCCACCACCGCTCACGCAGCCGGAACAACAGGCTGGCGTGCCCCCGAGCTCCTGATGGATGACGATCAACCAGTTCCCAACGCAATGGCGCTTACCGACCCCGGATCCAGCTTTCATAGCGCATCAGGCATCACCGGACCGGAAGGCACCGCGCCCCACAGCCGACGCGTGACCAGGGCAATCGATATCTTTTCTCTCGGCTTGGTCTATTACTATGTTCTCACCAGGGGCTATCATCCCTTCGACTGTGGTGGCAAGTTCATGAGGGAAGTGAACATCCGGAAGGGACAATATTCCCTCGAGCACCTAGAAAGCCTAGGCGACGCAGCATATGAAGCCAGAGACCTGATTGAGAGCATGATTCAATCTGAGCCCAGGCTCCGCCCAACAGCCATTGACGTCATGTCTCACCCATTCTTTTGGAAGCCCAAAGACCGCCTGAACTTCCTTTGTGACGTATCCGATCACTTTGAGAAGGAACCGCGTGATCCCCCTTCCAAGGAGCTGGCGTACTTGGAATCCCATGCCGCCGACGTGATTGTTGGCGGAGATTTCTTGAAACAATTGCCAAAGGACTTCGTGGACAGCTTGGGCAAGCAGAGAAAGTATACCGGAGGGAAGATGTTGGATCTCTTGAGAGCTTTGAGGAACAAGAGAAACCATTACGAGGATCTGTCGGAGCCCTTGAAGAAGATGGTGGGCAGCTTGCCCGAGGGCTACTTGAATTTTTGGACTTCGAGGTTCACGAATCTGCTGATTGTTTGCTGGAATGTGGTTTACGACAATCATTGGGAGAATACGGACCGGTTCAGGGATTATTACTTGCCCGTGCCGCCGCATAGTGTTTAGGTATACGTAGTTAGTTTGTAATTTGTTTTGTAATCGAGTTGTTTTTGTTTGCCTTGAATGATCTTGCTGCTTGGTATACTTTGCTTGCCCGCTTATGCTCGAAGCTGTTTCGGTTGCCCCGAGCGAGAATGGGTGTGATAGCGCCATTTCTAGCCTACAGTCCTAATATCCTCTCCCTCCTGTTTCGACTGCTCATCAAATTTTCTGATATCTGATAATGGGAAGATTAGATTATCTCTGTATTAATAGAGTCAAGAGAAAACTTTTTTGAGCAAGAATAGGAATTATAGACTTTTCCAAAGTAAGGGTATTACGGGGAATAAACACGAGAAAAGTTAAAACCTTGGGTGATAATAACAGTTCCCTTGGACTATCTATCTAGTCTAGTCTATCTGGAACTGAATGACAGAACATAGCATTCAATCAGATCACGTCAGAAATAACATCAATATCGCACGCAGAGGCAGAGACAGAGAGAGAGAGTTGGATATGCAGATTACCTACTAGATATACACAATTCGCATCCTGCCATCAAATTACTTTTGGACACGGCCAATCCATTTTGTGATTACAGAATATTTTCGGCCTCCAGATCTCTTCAACTGAGGTTTTCCGTGTCCTATCAGATCAATATAGACGCAACATACACACAGAAATTGTAGAATCAGATATACATCAAGAATGTTTAGTCAGTTTAGAAACCTTCACCAATCACGGCATCGCCATCTTTCACCCTGGTAGATAACAACACCCTCTTGAACCGATCGATGGCTCGCCCCTTATCCCCAATGAGCCAACACCTGCTTCTTATTCTTCTTCTTCCCCCCACCACTGCCAGCTTGCTCCTTCTCCTCCTCATGCTGCTGTTGTCCTTGTCCAACCCCTCCACTTCCACTACCACCACCACTCGCCGATCCCGATCCAGATCCACCCCAGCTAAACCCCGTGCTTTTTGGCCCACCAAAATCTCTCCTAACCGCACCGCTCCCGTATCCAAAGATTGTTGTCTGCGGTTTCGGAGCCGCCGGCAGTGCAGGGAACGCATCCTCCCCGCCCGCCCCTCCTTTCCCTGTTCCTGTCCTCTTCCCAGGGGCCGGGGGAGGCCGAGGCGCAACCGAAGACGGCGTGCTTGCACTGCTTCCACCGATCCAACTCGCCCCAGCGTTTCTCGAAGTAGATCCAGAACCAGACCCTGGCAAAGCTGGAAAGGCATTCGCTGCCGATGTTGACGAAGACGAATTATTCCCGGCCCTCCCCGAACCGGATACGCTGGCAAACGACATCCCGCCCAACGAACTGGCATTACTTCCCCTCCGAGTGCTATTCTTCAACTTCAAGACCCTGTTACTATTCCTACTGCTCTCGACCGAGGACCGAGCAGCCACGGTGCTCGAGGCCTGCGCGGCCGAGGCCCAGCCGCTCGTAGAAGTAGTAGCCCCCCTCATGCCGCCCAACGTAGGCAAGGAAGGGTAATCCTCCACTTCGGCAGAGTTATTGGCATTTGCTCGCCTATTCTGCCACGATTTCCTCAAAGCGTCCCCCTTCTTCTTGTCCTCGAATAGGTCAGCGACTTCTCGAACTAGGGTTCCGAGAGCAGTGGCAGAGGTTTCGGTGAATAGCGATGAGAAGGCCTCGATTACTTGGTCGGGCGTCATGGAATTCTTGTTGAAGCTTGAGATGTAAGATCTGAAATTGGTGAGCTTGTTTGGGTCGTTGCCTAGGAGGTTTGAGGCGCGCTCGATGACTGCTCCGTGCCGGGTAAGGCTGGCACGTTGTTCAGGTCGGAGGGACGAGAGGTCAGTGATGCTTAGGGATTCCATTGCATCTATTATTGGCTGGTTGGATACAGCTCGTGATGGCTGGGATGTTGCGGCAGGGGTGCGGGAGGGACCTGGAGCGGAGGCGGGTGCGGTACGGCTTGTTTGAATGGCCATTTGCCGCTGGAACGCAAGCTCATCTCTCCTCAGGGGCTGAGCAGAGCTCACAGGCAATGGTTCGTTGCTTGGATCAGGGGCACGCCGTCTTTCTTGATGAGCTCTTCCCCGGCCGGCACCACCTGCTCTTTCCTGCTCGTATCTTTGTCGCAAATCAAAGTTGGATAAGTCAACTGTGCGTGCGCCCCTAGATGCTGAGGCACCACCGTGCTCGGCGAGCTGGTGGGCTTTGAGATCCATCTCAGACTCGAATACGACAAACTTCTTCTCGAGACATTCCCTGTCATTGCAGATGAAGTGGTCCTTCTTGAAATGCTCCTCCAGTGCATTGTAGTCGACGTAGTAGTGTGGCTGTCTCGAGTCTCTCCGGTCGCAGAGGAAGCACCGCTCATGCTTGTTGCGGCAATGTTCGTACAGCTTGTCGCTGTCGTAGAATCGGGCGCCGCAGAAACCGCAGAGCGGATGGCCCCTGAAACCCGTTTGATCCGCCGCACCTGGTTTGTCATCTCCATGGCGCATGTGCTCCGTGAGCTCCTTATCCGCAAACATGTCATGCTCGTGTGTAAAGACTTTCTTGTTCCTAGTACAGAGGTCGCACATCTTCTTGTTATGGGTGGAACGGACATGGCGATGGAGGTCTGGCCACCCGAGACCGGCGAAGTCGCATTCGGAATCGGGACAGTTGTATCGAAGCAGAAGAATGGTGTCGCCTACTATGTCTTCGCCGGCGTATCTAATTCCGATGTTGTCGTCGGTACTGGTGATATCTGAGGGAGTGTACTCTTCGTAACGCTTCGTCCCATCGTCGGTAAAAATGACAAATTGCGAAGCAGTCTAGTCAGGTTAGCCACAGTTTGCTTAAATTTGTCCCGGCGCACCAATCACACCCCCCAAAAAAATCCACATACACGACAATGAGGGCAATCCTTATTCTTGTAGAGTGCTCTCAGCCGAAGAGCGCAGAGATGACATGTGATGTGGTTGCAGGGTGCTATGGAGTAGTGGGTGATGGGGCTGGCGCAAATGAAGCAGACCTCGGCCTCCTCGTTGGCGTTGCCATCTTGCTGTGCATCTGCGGTCTTCTTGAAATTGGGCAGAGTACTCGGTTGTGGTGGTTTTGCCTCATTGCGCTCGGCGTGCTGAGGGTTAGCTCCTCCAGCATCTCCTCCACGCCCGCCTCGTCCTCCTCGTCCACGAGAAGGATGATCGCCCCTTCCGCGACCTCCCCCTCGTCCTCCACGGCCTCTGCCTCTGCCTCTGGAACCCTCACCTCTGGGGCCCGCCGGTGCTGCGTGGATCTCGCTCGATAGTGCAGCTGCACCCGACGACGCCATGACTTGGATGGTTTCCAGGACTGTGTTTGGACCAATTGGTATGCTTGACGCCGTCGTGGATAGTTGAGTGTATTTCTGCGAATGTTTTTGTGAGCAATTAAGACCGATCAAATATCCCAGGGAACAGATTTATTTGGTGTTTGATGGCGGGGTCGGAATCTCGGGGGAAGCTCTCGCCTTTGAATCAGCGCCATGGAATTTGCCAGACTTACCACTGCCAGGGGTCCGGGGCAACTGTTGATTAGGTATGTCGACTCCGATTGGGCGCTGCCCCGCCAAAGTGGGGCCAAGATTCGCGAGACACAAGACTAGCCCAGTTTAGTTCGCCGGTGCGTCACTCACCTCGAGGCTTGGGGATTGCTCACAGCTTCGAGGGACAACTGCGCCTCGGGATGTCCGTATGTAATTTAGTTAGAAATCATCAGGAAGTAATATTTCACACTAAATATGCCTCGTTGACACATCTCTCCAAAATGCCTATTCTGAAGAGCGTGCATCTAGATCTCTTCCTAGTGTCTATCGCTTTCGCCCAATCTCCTCTCCGCTGGCTCCCTCACCCCCTCGTCTGAGCTCCTCTCAGTTCACGATCGACGGCAAACAGACCACGAAGCATATTTTTTCGGTTACCGACAGCACAAGCCGGCCATCAGCTTGCTCGTCGTGCCTGGCCTCTTCTTTCTGGAGAGCAATAAGACCCGCACGTCCTGATTTTTCCTGACTACCTAATAGTCACCAGCCACCCATCCTCCTTTCGAAATCCTACCAAAATCCATCGCTCCCGTTGTTTGCTGGTTAGACCAATCGTCAGCTGAACAAAATATGGAGGGCAAAAAGAGAATTGAACTGAGCCGAGCGCCAAAAGCCTCCATATGCCACCATGAGTATCTGCTCTCTGTCCCATAAAATCCTTTCCGATGCCTGATGTTCCCAACGAATGACGCCGAATTGCTCGATCTTCCAATCAGAAGCTGCCCAAATATTATAGTGGTAGCAAAGATTGTAATAAAGGAGGTCGAGATGCTACTCTGTTGCGCAATGGGGAAAGAAAATGTGAGAGTAAGAAACCAATGTCGAAAACAAGAAATACCAAGGACATGAAAAAGAAGATAAGAAGATAAAATAGAAAGAAAAAAGGAAAGAAAGAAAAAGAGGAGCCTTGGACGCCCGTCACCCGCATAAACCCTTGCCCATCATGAATGAGACAAATGGAACCCCAGTCCCTAAGACGCTATGCAACCCGACCTTGCTTGCTTTGCTGGTGTGTATGTGTATAAATCAGGCGTGATTCGCTGCTACGCTCACGCTCGTTCTTCGGCTACTTTACTCTTCGACGGGGTAAAGATGGCTGCCGAGGGATTTGTTCATCGAGAACATGTTGATCTTGTCTTGTTTGAAGACAGCGAACAGCTTCTCGTCGCAGATAATCTGTCGCTTGTCGTTGGGGTCTTGAAGGCCGTTGCCCTTGATGTAGTCCCACAATTTCTTGACAACTTGCGGGCGAGAGAGCTACATCACATGTTAGTCTCAAAAAATCAGTCCTATCGGGGAAGTGCTTGAAACCCACCTGGTTTTCGAAGCATAGCTCCGACAAGGCCGGGCTGAGGTTGAACGGTTTTTGGAAACCACCTCCAGCCTTCCGCTTGGGCTTCTCTTCTCCATCATCACCCTCGCTCTCGTCATCAGAGCGTGCTCTTTTGCTGCTCTTCTTCTTGACGGGTTTCGCCTTGCTTTTGGGCTTACTCGAGTTAGCCCCACGCGTCACACGACCGCGTGACAAGCGGTCCTCTCGTGCTTGGAGCTCAGCTGCCAGCCGCGCATCGGCGTCCTCGCTGGAGCTCTCGCGCTTGACCTTTTTCCTGGCTGGCTGGGTCGCGACCTGAATCTCGTTGTCTGCGGAGTTATCGTCCTCGTCGCCATAGTCGCCATTGACTTCGTGATCCGATGATGGCTGGGCTGACACCGACGGAGGGGTTGGAATAACTTGAGCGGCAGCTTTTGCGGAGATGGCATCGAAGCGAGCTTCGATCAAAGCCTTGATAGCTTCCTATTGGTCGCAACAAACAGAGTTAGCCTGTGGTCACGGTTATCCATGGTCGACGCCAAGACCGCATACCTTCTGATCGCTGAGGTCCTTGTCGATGGTAGCTTCAAGGCCTTGCCTGATCTTCTTCCTCGTCACAGTCTGCAGATCTGCGGCCGCCAGGATACCATCGATGATGCGGCTGTAGGAGTCGGTCTCCTCGTCGGTAACTAATAAGAGTCAAAGAGTCAGCGCTTGCCCGGCCAAGCAATCTGCGGGCTTGGGTAAAAGTTCGCACGCGGAGCAGACATGATGGCAAGCTAGGCCGCTAATGCGCATCAATTGGGACCGAAAGTCGGGCTCGGAGTATTTCTGCGGGTAGACGAGGCGTTCCGCTGGGGGGTGGCGTGTTGTGGTCGTCGGAGATACTGTTATGAAGAAGAGGTGAAAAAAGGTCGGGTTGTTGGCGCTCTGTGGCCAGCCAGGACCAGAAGGGATGGGATGGCAATGCAAGTCCCTTCGGTTCCAGGGGAAGAGGAAGCAACGTCAAGGCAGTTGGCGATACAGACTCGCAGCTTTGGAGAAGCTGGTTGTAGCAGTTGTGCGTCGCGAATTGGATCCAAGAAGAGCGTCGCTTGGCCAAACAAGGCGACCAGACAAAGTGCTTGGTAGACCGCGGAGAGACTGTATCTGGCCAAGTGTGGAGAAAGGAATCCCGCGGCGGCCAAGATCCGCCAACGCTATTAGTGCTCTCTTTTCTTCCCCCCTTTCAGATTTCCAGATTCTCGGGTCTGACCCAGCCTTGGAACCAGGAACCTGAAAGTCGAGATGGCTGACAGTCTGAAACTGCTGTCAGAAAAGTTGAAGTTGGTTTGCGGCTGCGGCAGGCACGAGGCGCGTGGCTGGAAATAGGGTGGGGAGCTGTCTGCGTTCACTTCGCTGGCGTCGATCAAGGGCCAATGAATTCTCCGAATTGCAACGGCACTTTTGGAGCCACTTCGCCTTGGGTTGCACCGGCTGGGAAAGGTAAGGCTACACGTGATCTTGCTCGTGAGAGGAGGCCCGCTGTTAGGGTGGCCAGCAAGTTTGTGTGGAAAATCAGCATTCAACTACCACTTTTAACTTCAGGTTCCTATCTATCTAGTATCCTGCCCCTTCTTTCCCTTCTGCATTGCATTTTAACCGCTCAATAATATTTATCTCAATTGATTAACTTAAGCATATGTTTGTGATGTGTCTGTTTTCTTTTTCTTTTCTTTTTTTAGGGGGGGAGGCATTTATACAGCTGACGAGCCAAACACACAAAGTCACTGTGGAGATTGCGCAAACAACAACATCAACTCATTTCTTTATTTCTCCTTGTCTTCCCATTTTTTGGTTATTCATTTTTGGAATTATAATCACCTGCTTCACTTAATAAGGATTTTATTTAAAAAAAAAAAATACTTCCACAATCTGTTAACCTTCAAGGTAATTATCTTTCCATCTCGAATCACTCCAACCCATATAATCTGGATCATAATTAGCCGCCACACTAATTGCTTATTAAATACATGTCCATCAGTCTTGTATTGTGCTGAATCTCAATAATACTACCTAGCACCAACAACGATCTGCATATGCGGGGTACGAAGTCGCAGCTTTCGGTAGTTGTTTTGGGGTCTCTATAATCTACGTTATTGCTGGAATGGATAATGATCTCCTTTTTAAAGTATTCAATG
Source organism: Cladorrhinum samala (assembly GCA_033576145.1). Lineage (NCBI taxonomy): Eukaryota > Fungi > Ascomycota > Sordariomycetes > Sordariales > Podosporaceae > Cladorrhinum > Cladorrhinum samala. The sequence continues at coordinate 116,795 of MU864970.1, forward strand.
GCTCCCAACTTAAGAGTAGCCCGTCGTCAAATGCTTTTTGCTGGCGTGCTATGTATACTTGAAGAAATTTGAAATACCATCACCATTTCATCCTTCCAATTCCTTCTCCTCATATTTCTCTCCTTATATTCCTCATCCCGCACTCTCACGACCCCCCCTTTTCCCTTTTTTTTTTTTTTTTTTTTTTTTGGTGTTCAGTCACAATGTCCGACACTCACCCCGGTCCCCGTCCACCACCCTCAGGAATCTCCATCATAATAGTCGGCGCAGGCTTCGCAGGCCTAACAGCAGCCATCGAAGCTGACCGCAAAGGCCACACCGTCACCCTCCTCGAAAAGTCCTCCCTGATCCAGCCTTTAGGTGACATAATCTCCTTCGGCCAAAACTCGTCCCGCTTCTTCTCCAAGTGGCCAGGAGTCCTCGAAGCCCTCGACCCGATAATCCACAAATCGTCGGAATTCCATTTTCACGACTGGACCGGAAAATTCGTCACGACCCAATCCTTCGTCGCCGAGCACGCAGCCTGGGGTCCCCGCGTAAACGGTCATCGAGGAGAGATCCACCAGATCCTGTTCAATTACGCACAAACATCCTGTCCGAACCTCAAGATCCACTTGAGCCAAACCGTCACGGAATACTTTGAAACTCCCACTCACGCAGGCGTCACCACCTCCTCCGGCGATACCTTCACGGCCGACCTGGTATTAGCAGCCGAAGGAGTCCGTTCCAAAGCCCGCTCCCAAATCCTGGGATTCGATGACCACTCCCGCCCTACTCCGTCGGGGTACGCCGTCTTCCGGGCTTGGTTCCCTTCCTCGCCCTCCTTAACCTCAAACCCCCTAACCAAGCACCTCGTTTGCCCCAACGGGGACACGCACAACGGCTGGATAGGCCAGGACGTTCACTTCCTTTCAGCAAGCATCAAAAACGGCACAGAAATGTCTTGGGTCTGCACGCATCGAGACGACGCCGAAATCAAAGAATCCTGGCAGTTCCCGGGGTCAAAACAGGAAGCACTTCGCGTGATAGAAGGTTGGGACCCGGTAGTGGTGGAACTGGTGAAGGCAACTCCCGAAGACCGATTATTTGATTATAAATTGGTATTCAGAGATCCTTTGCCTACTTTTATTTCACCAAAGGAAGGCAGATTGGTTGTTATTGGTGATGCTGCGCACCCATTCTTACCCACGAGCATACAGGGGGCAAGCCAAGCTATGGAGGACGGGGTTGTGATGGCTGCTTGTTTGGACAAGATTGGAGGGGACAAGGGAAGAGTCAAGGAGGCAATCAAGGTTTGGGAAAATATACGGTACGAGAGGGTACATAAGATCCAGGAAACAGGTGTCAGAACTCGGGAGCAATGGCATAAGGCCGATTGGGACGCCATTTGGAAGGATCCAGAGTCGATGCATTTGAAAAGAGAAGGATGGATTCTGGATTTCGATGCGGAGAAGGATGCTTATGAGTCTTATCAGAGTGTAAAGGAGGAATTGGGGAGACATGGAAAGTTGTAGAGAGCAATGTAGAAGTGAGGATACGGCGCAGAACTCGCTTTATTTCTTGATTCTTTACCCGACTTGTTGTCCCCCCAAAGGATACTGTTCTCGTGACAACAGTTTCTTGGGGGGTCCATTACATTAAGCATCCGAATTGTCCGACAGAGCTCCCAGCTCAGCAAGCTTCTTCCTCAACACGGTGCTAATAATTTCCGGATTCGGGCCCTGCCCTCCGGCATCCAAGATGTCCTGCTTCGTGACATGTAGAGCCTTGATCTCCGGAACCTTGGTGTGGACTGCCTCGGTGACAACCTCCACCTCATCATCTGACAAGCTGCCGCCGAAGATGATGGCCCGAGGGATCTGGCGGTCGGAGGCAGATAGCTCCGCGTTGCTACCTAAGCCGGAGGAAGGGGAAACCTCGCGGTCGCCGGAGCAGATCAGAGGGAGCTCAGCCGTAGCAGAGTTGAGATCGAAGCAAATGTGAACGACTTCTTTTGGTTAACGTGTGATAAAATTGGTTGGGGGGAGCAAAGTGCAGAGGAAAAGAGCAACGTACTGTTGTACTCGGGAAGCAGCTTTTCCTGGAGCTCTTTGGCAATGCCGGGGTTTGCACCGACGCTGGCAATGGGAATCGGAGTGGCCATGGTGACGGGTTATCGTTATGGTATTGCTGTGAAGGCTTTGAATCTGTTTGCTGTGATCTTTGCTGATATCTGAAAAGCGAGACGGGCACGACACTTATTTATAGACAGCCGGCCCTGATGAAAGAGTCGAAAGATTCTGGCTCCAATGTCTCGTATTTCTCTGTGCCCTCGGCTCCGAGATGGGATGGTAGCATGGTTCCTTCCTTTCATCATCCCTGAGGAAGTCCCGTCCGGGGACACCGCTCGTCCGGGCTGTCGAGTGAGCAGTCATGACATACAGGTGAACTCATGAACCCCTACCATCTCCAAAAAAGGTAAGCACGTTAGGGAGTGCCAATGTTAATTTTGGTCTGTCAGCTGAAAAGGGATGCATTGATGTACGTAAATATGTGGGGTACTCCGGAATACCGAACGGCTACTCAGCTGCCATCAACTGAGGGACAACCAATTGAATATGGCACGGACTCCGGTGTCTTGTTGCCCGCTGCAATTCCGACGTCAATGCCGGGCCTGTGCAAGTGAAGCCCTTACACAGCCTGTCAAATATTAGCCTATCCAGATCGAGTGTGACTCGTGAACTTATACATCAGACAGACATCACAAGTCCGAATCCAGGGTGTTCGGTCCCGGTTGTTTGACAGTTGCTATAATTGTCCCAGTCCCTAAAAATGAAAGTTGCACGTCGTGTCCCTTTTCCACGCGCGCGCGGTTGCGATGTCCGACTGAGAATCGACATGCCCCGCGAACCTCGCTGACGGGGTCTGATTTCATTCACACCTCAAAGTCCCTCATGTGTTTTAGATGGAATTCATAGTCTTGAGCATTATTAGCGTCAAACTGTCTTGGGTTTGGAGGACATTGCCCGCTGGATGCGCACGCCGAGAGGTTGGCGGGCTGGCAGGGCAAAAGAGAAGTGAAGAAGAAAAGAGAAAAGTTATTCAGGATCTTAGATTCTATGAGACTTCACATTTTTGCCCTTTAGAAATTTACACAGTGTTTAAATTATTTTATACCAAGCACTGTTTGTGTGCCCCAAGACCCAGCAGTGATATTTTCCAATCAGCAAACTCCGACTTCAGCCTCAGAAACCCAGGTCTCGTCGGACGCACACCGAAGTCACACCACTGCCATGAGTTATTCTTCCCGCAGTTCGTCCGAATTAAATTGGCACAACGTAGAAGGCAGCATACAAACACAATGGAGCGCACCATGGTCGAGGATATTTACAACCCCAATCAACAACAGCCCATAATATCCCCGCCTTTCTTTCACTCGAGCCTACCGACAAACGTCGAAAATTGTTGCTGCTGTTATTCCATCCGGATATCGCTCCGTGGCTGAATACAATTTCCACTAGAAAGTCGAAGCCATTATTCAAACCACCTCTTACCAATGCAAAGACTATCCTCGCTCCGTGATATGGGTCTCTCCCCACGAACGGCATGACAGTATTTGTCGGTCGATAGTAGGCCCGGTCCAGCGGACTCTTGATCAAGGGCTTGGCTCCCTGGACAGGCTTCCCTTCGAGCTCTTGTGTGACGTACTGTTATATTTGGACCTGCATCTTCTTCAGTTTCCATAAATAAATCTCGGATCGCGACAGAGAGTAGACTCTTTTAGGTAACTTGATCTTGAGATGACAATGACATGCACTAGCGCAAACGCTGGAGGCAGCAGGCTTGGGAAGAAATGGAAAATTCAAATTCGTGGGCTCATGCGCATTCCCCTATTACGATAGACGAACCGGCAGCGTTGAACTGAAAGTCTCGTGCGCTGAGTGTCAACTCGCTCTCGGAAAACGCATCATAGGCTCCAGAAGCGAGGCATCGGTGTACGAGCCTGGGGGTAAGATATATGCGCAGGGCCGCTTTTTGAATATTTTCGATAGTGTGAACAGGCACAGCTTCTATTGAGAACCGGCGACGAAGGTAACAACGAGCCCGAGTTTGTCCGGCGACGAGGATTCTTTAACAATAAAGAGTGTTGAAGGATAGTTTCTCCAGGGGTTCTTTTTTTAGCAAAGACAAGCTTTAATATTCCCCTTTAGTCCTTGCCCTTCTGCGTTGAAACAAGGCAACTTCTTGATAATAATTGAAGAGGCGAAATTGCTGGATTTTGAGCGCATCCAGGAGAGTGCCAGATCTGGGAGAAATGATGAGCGATGACCTGGCCAGCCAGTTGGCGTGTTCTAGTATTTATTAGAGAAATGGGAGCAGTCATTTGCTGGCATTTCAATCATTCTCGAGATGGGTTTGGACCAGCTATTGTTATTGTCAGTGGCAATTTCTAAGGACTTCGGGTCTACTCTCGTATACGGCAAGGCAATTAGCATCCATAAGTTTAATGCACAGCCGTCAATTTTCGCTATTACGGGAGACCAAAAAGAATCAAAAAGAATCGTCAGTGGAACCCCAGATCCCTCGAGCCCCTAGTAGATTTGCCTACATACTGCTTGAGTACTGTCAACCACTATGACTTATAATGTACCGAGGCCCATAGGTATGTTTTCCTACTAGCAAGCTCATCAGCCTAGAAAATCCAGGTAGCGCGCCGCGTATGGGAGTTGAACCCATGGACTTTCGTTGCAGAGTGTGTGGCCACTGGCCAGACCGCTGCACTACGAATGACGACGTCTGTGTTTGTTGTATGCTCGGTATGCAACTTGAACCTTTAATGGCAGGTGCGCATGTCGATGTCAAGGCTCGATTGGACACTGCGGGAAGGAAGGATGGCGAGCATTCCCAAGCAGCAAAAGTGAATGATCCTGTTACCGCTTCCACGTTGCACTGGTGTCAAGCAATATCTCCTGTCTGCTTACGCATTGCGACTTTTGTCTACCTTATGTTTTTCAATCGTCTCCCAACCGCTGAGCTTCGTTCCTCCCCTTTGTTCCATGTTTTCAAAGTTCAGTTTCATCTGAAAACTTTTCATTGATGCCAGCAGTAGATAAAACCAGGTCTTTACTGCTCGGTTGAAATTAGATGCCAAATGCATCTCGACTACTTAGTCTCTCGTTGCAGCAGATGTGGAAGTAACAAGAAAGAACACTGCACCACAAATAACGATATTCAAATATCCTGGAAGCTAGGTAGGTTTTAATGTACCTTTGCGTCTTTAAAAAGCAAGTGCCGCGAGATGCTCAAGCTCGGGAATTTGTGCCAGTTGAAAAAACGAATGGGGAGAGCGTCCCCGGGCCGCAGCTTAAGAGCAGATGCGGCTATTTGTTTACATTTTGATCGCTTCTGAGTTGCATCATAATCGATCATCATAACTTTTTAGGGAATTGGGCTTCTCTTTTTTTCCTAAATTCCATCGCGCACTCTTGAATAGTGCAAGGAATTATTTGCGGTTCAAACGCATCAACCACACCCAATCTAGCACCTGCTAGCATTGTCCTTATTTTCCTTTCTTACTGCCTTAGAAGTCTACGTCTGCCGCAGAGCAAGTTGGAAGCCATTGATGCTGACTTGCACTTGGTCACTTCGACAAATTGTCCTCTGCCGAATACTATAGGTGTTAGGAGACGCTATCCTCATTCTCTTTCATATAATAATAAATTGAATTTTGAAGAAAAAAAAAATTGTCAGATCCCCCAGATCCTCGAAGCCCCTAATAGATTAGCCTACACACTGAATGAGTACTGTCAACCGCTATGACCTTAGTACCGCTGCCCATAGGGTGGTGTTCCTATTAGCAAGCTCATCAGCCTAGAAAATCTAGGTAGCGCGCAGTAAGTGGGAGTCGAACCCACAGACTTGGATGAGTAGTGTAGGAGAATAGAATTGGCCAGGCCGCTGCACCACTAATGACAATAGCGTTCAGTTCTGTTGGGAGCTGCATCTGTAACTCCCATTTTAAACTTAGCTACGCTGCCCGAGGCAGGAACGTCCGTTTCAGTGAGAGTATAGCGCCGACGAAAGGAGAAAGGGCTCAGAATGGGAAGCGCGTTTCTGAGGGGCAAAGCCTCGTCTGTTCAAAGATCAGAGCATTACGCCCTGAGAGTTTTACACACACCATGTTTCCTTACTTTGATGGCGTTCCTTCAACCGTTGACTGCACGTACTGGTGCCGTATTCTCCCTTCTCTGCCTCCTTTGCATGGGCGCCACTGTCCGCCATCTCAAACGAAATGGTATTTAGTTTTTCCGTCACAGCTTCAGGCAAGAGATATCCAGCCCACGCATATTATCTAGCGCTCAGGGCCACAACTCATGCAGTTTCGGACATTCCCATTTTCATAGTCGGATAAAAGACAGCATGCGAGACAACCAGATCAGACATCTAAAAGACCTCTGTGACTACTTGATAATCCTGACTCACAAGCTTTCATTGATCATGATGATCAGCGCAGTATTTATTCGGGTTCTTTTATTTTTTGGGGGAAGTCGACACTCGAGGAAAATATTTGGTGAAGCTGCCCGTCATGCTCGCTATCGCAATGAGAACTTATTGTTGATCCTCTCTCAATAGAACTTGAATCCGCGGGGCTCTACCCATTGGCTGGACGGTAAACACATTTTCGAGTCGGGTTGGTCAAAGCTCAAAGTTCGGATGGTTGAGGACCTCAATGGGCACTTTCCCAATATTCTTCCTCTGATTTGCGAATTCTCGTCTCCCAGGCAAACTCCTCAAAACAGGTTGCTTTCTTTTCTTCCCTCCCACCTTTCCAAACCTTTCAACCTCCAACCTCAACCTCGTCTTTCAGGTCCCACCGACTCCCACGTCACCGCTCACTGTAAGTTTGATACTCCTACCTTAAAATCATACACTTGTTGCATCATCAATCGTAATTGAACTGATTTACACCGTCGCTATGTATTTTTCTTTTTCTTTTGGGTCACGCGTCTGAAAAGTTACTGGCACTCCTGCTTGAACAAAAAAGTATGTCTACGGATACTGACTCATCCAATCTTTCCTAGTCGCCAATTTTTTTTAAATTTTTTTTGTTCAAAAAAATGTCGTCGTCGTCTTCTGTTGCCTTGGGCCGTTGGTTCCCACTCGCCGGCTTCTGCTGGTAGTACGCCCGGCCGGGCAAACCTTTGTTGCGTATATTGCGTAATAGATCGCGCAACGTCGCCGTGCGGCGCGCGATTGTGGGTTTGTTCGAGCCTGGCGGGGTTGTCAGCGAGCGGGACGCCAGGCGCGTGGTTAATCGCGCGCTCGAGGCGACAGTCGACGGCCTCGAGGGCATCGGGCCCGACGAGGACATCGTCGATTTTTTGGGTCGGGCGGCCCAGTTCTCGAACTTGGGCCGAGCTTTGGAGGAGGACGTCTGGTTAGTATCTCATTCTCTGAACCGACTATGTTGGATGGTGAAGCTGATCAGTGGAATGGCATACTATTATAGGGTCGAGCTTGTCTACCAGATCGTGCTTGCCCGGGAAAAGTACATGAGGGAGGCAAGCGACGAGGAGAAGAAGGGTAAGTCACTTGTTTACTCGTGGCGGCGGTTTAGGCTTTTGCGTTGGTCACAAATCAATTTGTGGTGTGAGTGGAAGCAAGGGCTAATGTATCATATTTGGTATATAGGCAATCAGGACCGCATGACTGCCATGGCTTGGCGCGCCGAAGAACTCCTCCAGGAGGCTGGCGACCACTAGAATTGGGCCAGCCTGGAGTTTTACGTTGGCTCGCCTTTCCTCATGGGAGAGGAATACGACCTCGACGATGAGGATGATAGCAACGAGGACGAGGACGAGGACGAGGACGAGGACGATGTCAAGATTGAGAAGCCCCTCGCCGCCATAGACGAGGAGTCAGAGATCGACGATACGGTGACATCGGCGTCCAACTTGACGAAAGACCAGCCCGCAGCTACCACCTCCAATGCCCAGCTTCCCATTGCCACCGGCCATACCAGAACCGAAAAGACCAAGGGAAAGAACGACAAGAACGACTGGATCCTGAACAGGAAGATTGGAAAGAAGAAGGCCGAGGACAAAAAGAAGATCAAGAAGCAGCTTACCGCCGAGGAAGAGACTGCCATCATGGCCCAGATCAACGTTGATGCCGAGAAGCTCCCCAAGAAGATGAAGGCCATGGCGATCGCCGAGGAGGACGAAGACATGGAGATGGAGGAGGCTTGAGCCGTCCCTTTTTTTCTCTCATGCATACCAGATATCTCACCACGCATATCATCTGTATTTGGCACGCTTACCACAGTTTGGCTGATGCCCTAATATTTGTCGAAAGACACATACATTATGTGGATGAAGGCGTACGGGGTATTGGGGGGAGGCACATAAGAAACTGGTGAAGAGATGTAGGAATATCGGGTCAGGAATACAGATCAGAAGGGTACGCCTTTAGATGGACTAGACGGGCAATGACATTGTTTGATATGTGGGTATACAAGGTTTACACAGGCATGCCAAGACGTCAATAGTACATGCAAATAGGATTTCAGCTGAGCTTATGATGGTTTAATAAATACATGTGACGAGTATTTTCACAGAAAAATACGAATTCAAGACTTGCGTGCAGCTGAGATATTTGATTATTGTTTGCCTACAAGCTTTCATATAGGAGTGACTTGAGCGCAAATATTAATTGGCAAAGCTATCCTGACACGAACACCAAATTTTATACCACATGATATCTACCCCATGATCATTTATTATATCCCAGAAAAAAATCAAAATATCAACATGAATTCTCAAGATCCTTCTCCAACAACGCAACAACCCCGGCGTAAACGTCCTGACAGAGTTCCTCGTTATCTAACCCGCAACCCCTCTGGTGGAATTCTCCTTCGATGCACCGAGTCACTGCCGTCCAGTAATTCAAACTTTCTGCTCGGATTCTACTTAGGACGCTCTGTGCTGTGACGTAATCAGCCCACTGGCTGCCGGGGGGAAATGAAGTGCTGCTTGAGTGGCTTTTTGAACGAATCGATTCGAGGGTTTGTCCGAGCATGAGTTCTATCAGGAGGTAACCGAGAGAAAGCAGTCGGGGATTGCGGTCGAACGTGAAGGTTACCGGCTCTTGTGTCGAGTTGGGTGTCTTGGTTTGGGCGCCGTTGTTGTTGTTGTTATTGTTACTATTGTTGTGTTCAGTCAAGAATAGCGGGTGAGAATAGATTGGGAAGCCACGGGCTTTCATAAAAAATATCATGCTGCTGTCGAGAGATTCTGGCAGCCATGGAGTCCCGTGAAGCTGAAGGGCGCTAGAAGATAGGACGACAGCCAGGTGGAGGCGGTCTCGATAGGACAGTGGGACATGGATTGAGTTGTCATTTGATTCTAGAATGTCTTGCAAAGAGATAAGCGACCAGGGACCTGATGTTCTCTGTGCTGGAGGGAAGACGGTGTATCTTCTTAAGGATCCCAAGTGATGATCGATGATGATGCCGTACGGATCACTGTTTGGGGTTGGCTGATTTTGTTTTTGCAGTTTCTCACAGAGGCGCAGTGTTGGTTCCGAGCCACCCACGGAGAGTCCAAAGCTCATCATGGTAGTGGTAACTTGGGCGAAGGAAGTCTGTATATCTGAGCAAGATTTGAACATGGTCGCTGTCGCCGTTGTGGTGGCCGTGGTGGAAGTGGTGGAAGTGGTAAGGTGTGAAAAGCCAAAGCTGACACTCTTTCTCATTCTGCCTCTCTTTGGCGATGCGACTGGCTGCACGGAAGGCAAAGACGAGGGTAACGGTAATGGTGGAGATTGGTTGCTAGCTTGAGGTGTTGATTTGATCAGAAGCTCATGCCAGGCCTGCTCAACAGCTTCACTGTTGTTGCTTTCGCCCTTTGTGCTCTTTACTGGAGACAAGACAGCCAATTGAAAGGCCAGCTCACAAATGACTTTTTCATCATCATCTCCAGGCATAATGTCCAACGACCGTCTTTCCAATTTGATGCCCATGTCGTGTTTACATCCACAGTCCAGACTTGCTCTCAACGCCCGGTAAAGACTCCTGGACACGTCTCTGAGTATCCTCAGCAGCTTTCCCTGAGAACGCACTCGTCTGGCCGGTTCGAGCTCAATGTTGCGATCTGTGAGATTCTCAAGGTCTGATACTCCGTCCTTGATTCTTTTGAGTAGATCTTCGTAAGTTGACCGCCTCAAGGTAAAGACACCCCGACGAAATTCAGACACTTTGCCGTCATTTTGAGTATCGAGGCGCTTGGTCATCTCTTCGATGGCGGAGTTGACGTCGGAAATGGTGGCCTCGAATACGTCGGACGCCTCCCAGAGACGGCCTCGAATCTTGCGGTGTATTTCTTGCCTCTTCCAGAGGTCACTGAGAGGGTTTTTGATCATGACTTCGAACTGTGAGAGGGGGACCAGTCCGTCAAGCAGCTTTTCGCAGACATTTTGGAGTTTGACCCGTTCTGTTTCGAGATTTCGAATAAGGGAGCGCAATTCCCGTTCGTATTTGCGCCATCTCTGCAGCGCTGTTACTCCTTCGCAGTAGTGTTCGAGAGTCGATATCAAAAGGGGGATTGAGCCAAGGATGATGCCGGCGACCTCGAACCCAGACATCACGCGGGGAACAAATGAGGCGACTTGTGGTTTTTTCCAGTCATCCGCGAGCCCCAAAGCTTGATCTGTTCGGGGAAAGACGGTAGATTTCCGGCCAAGCTTGGGTCCAGATTTATCTATACATCCATGGAAAGACGTCCAAAAAATGTTGAAGTGGGCTGGATGGATGGAAGCGCCAAGCAGGCCCCCCAAATGCAGGCCAAGCACCCCGCACGGCATCTACACAGTAAGCCCGGTAAGCACTGCCCGATGGCACTCGCTACAAAATAGCCCATTGGGCAGTTACTTATCTCGCACAGCAAAAGTCCCGTTATCTTGTAGGAAGTCGCTCTCCCAACACAGTCACCTCAGCCTCCAATCGAGTATGTCCATGATCAATCCCGCATCATAATATCTCCAGCAATGAGGAACATTACTTTCAGATCAATAATATTATCATGACCGACACCATTGCCAGCCAGGTGACAAAATGTCTTGGTCTCTTCCGGGCTCTTGTCGATCAGGACCCGCCAGGAATAGCCAACGAGAAACCGATCGACCCCAAGCACCTCGAAACACTCCAAGATGAGCTCAGCAGATTCAAGGTGTGGTCTGGAAATATGGGTGCTCATAAGACGGGAACAAGCTCCCTCGATTATCGTTTAAGGGATGCAACCCATATCAGGAACCAAGTCTTCAAACTCGTACGAGACTTGATCAGTCTGATCCAAGACGCTACAGAAATTGCGTCTGGGGAGATGACCCCATGGGATGAGATGGAGGACGACCCCGTTGATAACGAAGTAGAGTCTGACGGAGAATCGCCCGAAACAGAGCTGGAACAGATCGCAGCCGACGTCGCTGATGTTGTCAACTGCCTTCTTCGTCTCAGCGTGGACATCAAAAACCCAGCCCCTCATCAGCGGTTCATTGAGACGGCATCAACTGATACCACATTTTATGAACCTTTCGATACGCAACATGTTTACTCCAAATTTGTTAACATCCAGCCGTGGCTTGCTGGCCGACTAGGCAAGGCCATATCAAGAAGGCGGCAGTATTTCCGCTATCGAGAATCTCACCACGCCAAGTTGTCTGCAGGGCTCGAGCATGCCCCCAATGCACCACCACCGGATAGTGAGACGATCGCCTCCTCGATACCGCACGCTCTGAAGGACAAGCCCGCAACCCCAGCTGCAAGGGTTGTTCTTGAGGACAACAATTCTGATGCAGGCGTCTCGCAGACATCGTATGCTACTTCTGCGGCAAATCCTGGTAGTCTCAAGATTCCTCCGCTTCCGCAAGAGGCCCACAAGGGTCCATTCCAGTGCCCTTTTTGCTACATGATGATTATAGCTAACAACAGGGCTGCCTGGAAGTAAGTATCATCACCATGACGTTACAAGCCATCTAGTAAACTAACTGCGTCGGCAACCAGAAAACATGTCTACTCTGACCTAAAGCCTTACACCTGCCTTGTAGAAGACTGCGTCGCCCCCGAGCGCGAGTTCGGTCGCAGACATGAGTGGATGGAGCATGTGCAACGCAATCATTGGTACACTTACAGGTGTCCATACGGTTGCGAAACCAGAATGAATTCACCTGCCGAGTGCAAAACCCACTTCCAAGTGCATCAGACTGATTGCCCACGGCCGAGCGTTGAGTTGGATGCCTTCGTCAAATTCTCGGAGCAGCGACTCGATATCTCCAAGGGGGTATCATGCCCACTTTGTCAAGATACCCTCTACTCGTTGAAGCAGTACCAGCAACATGTCGGTCGACATCAAGAACAACTATCACTATTTGCCTTGCCTTCGGTGCAAGGCGGGGAGTCTGATGAAGATGATCATGATGAGGAAATCGACACCAACGAAGCAGCTTCAGTGAATTCTGACGTGCTCAATGTCGAAGACGTCTCTAAGTCTCCAGAAAAACAACGATCTCTCGGAGCTCCTGACAACAAAACCGATGCAGCAATTCCACTTTCTCCTCGCTCCGTTCCTGATAACGAGATCAGAGATTGGGAACTAAAAAACCAAGACTCCAGTGATGAATTGGAGTGGGAGGGGGCTCGCGCGGAGCTAGCTATTTCTCGAAAACAAAATCGGTTGACAGAAGAAGAAAAGTGGCTCTCTGTAGCTAGTTATGGCACTGGAGTTCTCGCAAAGGGTGACGAAAGCGACGAGGTGCCCACACGTAATGATTTGAGTTCTACCAAGACTAAACCAGGACTTTCCGAGCCAGAAGAAGATTGGGAGGAGGAACTTACCCGGCAACAAAAGTCGTTACGAGACATGAACCGACGCCTTTTGCGGTTGAGATTCGATGCCTTCAGACGAGACTTGTCAGCGTCTGGCGTGGACCCACATCAAGTTGAGGCAGTTGTGAGAAAGGTTGAGAATCAGAGTGAATGGGAGTCATCCGCGCTTGTGCCGGACCGAAAAAGTTGGGAGTTGAAGAAAGCCGGCGACGCATTGCTGCGGCTGCTAGGAGTCGTTCGTTACGGAAAGTCTGTTTCTGAAACTGGAAATCAAGAAGAAGCTTTGGGCAAAGAGATAGAGAGTGCGCTACCTGTTGGAACTGAACCAGGGTTTCCTAAGATTAGTGGTGCTTCTGCTGGGAAGTTTGGTGCGGAGGGGATTTTTACCACTGATGCGGCAGAAGAAAGGGAGAGGAAAGAGTTGACAGATGAGCAGAACCACGCTGCGCTGAAAGCCTACCGCCAAATGATGCGTCGCTCACCGGAAATGATAAAATCTGGCGAGGATCTCGATGAGATTGATACACTTATGAGAAGAGCTAAAGATGAGTTCGAATCTTTGAGCAATCACACAGTCTTTGAAGATCCCGAGATTTTGGTGCTAGAACGGGCCCAAGAGCTGCTATTGGAGTCAATTAGGGTAACTCATCAGGGAGAAGGGCTTGTTGATAATGAGCAGAAGGAACAACAAAGTGGGCAACGCAAACAGAAAGTTGGCGAGAAAGAGCACATATATCAGACGGGAAAGGGCCAGTTAGGAGAAGAGAGGGGAAATAATTTGGAGGGGACCTCGATGCTTAATGCTTCCCTGATACCATTTGACGAGAAAGATCTGAATGAGGAGCGGTCAAGAAGAGAGGAGGAAGCTGTCGCCAAATGGAAAGCGAAGGAAGCAGAACGCATCGAAGGCGAAGCGACGGAGGAGGAACTGAAGCGACGCCTTAAGGAGCAGTTACTTCTCTCAGGTCTAAGCGAAAAAGAGATCGACGCGATCACTGAGAAGGAGGATGAAAGGAAGAAAAACGAGAAACGACGGGGACGAGAGGAGGGGAGTGCCAGGAGCAGCCGACCTACATTCACGAGGATGGCGGTTCGGCACTTGGAAATCGAGACGTTGTCATTCTACAAGATAGAGTGGAAGTGGGATCAGGTATGTTGCCTTAGCCGGTGCCAATGGATGCGGACAAGGATTAACAGTATTATGATAGGATCCGAAGTATATTTTGATCAATCGGTGGGTGCCCGAATGGGAGCAGAACATTCTCTTAGAACATTCTCGCCAACTTCGTCTTGCCGAGGCCAGAGAAGGAGATAATGCTCCCATAGCTATGGGTTCGCACCATCCTGAGCATGATGGCAGTGGTGGGAATCCTCTCGATGATGATGAGTTGAGGGAAAAGTCGCAGCACCCCCCGCAGCGAAGTGACCAGTCTCCTGAGATGATGACACGTTTTGCCGGCTCCCAATCCGTTCAAATGGTTGATGCTCCCATGCGCGAGGAGGGACATGCCGAAAATCCAACGCTGTCTATCTCGCCTGTATCACCTGCTTCACCTGCGTCGCCACCAGGCCCTATCTCCCGCGAACCCATCCAAGATAACTGGGCCCGGATTCGTGAAATTGCTGCGGAACGGGGTCTCCGGAGGGAAGAAGCAGGGCGTAATGTGGAGGAAGTCAGGGAAGCAGATGAACCCATAGAGCGAAGAGTCGCGAGAATCAAGCAGAGAGTCAAAGAACTCACGGCCGAGGTGACGAACCAAGACCAGCATGGTGACAGGGCAACTCAGACCCAAAAGACAACCGGTATTGAACACAAAGTCGAGAAGTCTGAGCAGGGAGGGGGACTCCAATCTAATGGTCTATCCGCTAAGGATACTGCGGAGGCTGGTGAGCCGGTTGATCATCTTGAAGCATTTTTGGATTCGCTCATGGTTTCCCCAACCAGACCATCAACTCGTCCTGATTCTCATATGGCGCATCTCGACCACGAAGTGGAATCGAGCGCTAACCTTGAAGATGGCCCCCGAGCAAAGATCCGCCGTCCTGCCAGATACTACGACGACTCGTGGAAGACACCGCTGGCCAATGATAGGTATTATCAAGGCCTAAACTCTAACCGAGGCATGGGCCAATCATTCCGCCCTCCTTCATGGGCAGCGCCATCTTCAGGGCCTCCATTGGCAGCGCAATCACTAGTGCCTCCATGGGAACCGTCGTCACCTGGGCCTCCACGGGTAGCACCGCCTCTACGACCTCCAGGATATGCGCCGGACCATCTGGGGTCATCTGTCCACGCTTGGACGCTGCCGTCCCTGTCTGCAGTGACCGTGGAAGCACCGGTGGCTCTGCCATCCTCTGATGATAATCGGCCCCTTGAAGCTCGCTTTGCGAGTTTTCCCCGACCACAATCAGCCATGAGCTTCCGCCCGCCACCCCCGCCGCTCGACACGCCACTTACAAAGCGCTCAAATATAAGCAAAGAAACTTCCAAGACAGACGAACAATAGGATATAAATACCTAACCCTTCGACTATAAAGTATTCGGCTGAGGCGCCTAGCCCCGTCGGCAGGAACCAGCTCTCGACGTATCAGGGCCAGCCAGAAGCAAGAGAGAACTGCTCTGCTCTCGAGGCTGTGGGAATATCGCCAACCAGAACATGCTGATTTATCACGGGAGATTGGTACGAAACCATTCTCACCTATCCAATGTTCAGTAACCGCCACCTGTCGGAAACAATAGACGGCTAACAGTTATGTGCTCTCACATAGAGACTCTGATAGTATTTGAGTGCTATCCACTGGGCAGGCGTGTGTAGAGAAAACTTGGGGATGCGACCCACGGAGACCAAGAAGTAATCGAACCGGAAAGTGCTCGTTCATAAAGAGCCTGAAAAAGTCTCACCATCAAGAGAAGCACAGAAGAATCAACGACAGACACATGGACTGATTGCCCTGCGGAGAACCCGGGGAATCTTTAAGAAGGTTTTGAATACATTCGACAACGCAGAAAGCTCAAATACATATGCATTAATCATCAGGGATAGACCGGGATTCTGACTTTGCAGTCGACATAGATAAAGTCAAGACAAACTGGTTGGGAACTTTTTTTGGACAAACTTGCCGATTTCCCAATTTTTTATTTTCGGGGCCTTCTAAATTGAATTATTATACAATCCACAGAGTCTCAAAATACCTACTTTAAAAGTAACCCGGCATTTTAGTCTCTCAGTGCCTCTCGCGCCTTCTGGGGGCAGCTCTTATTATGTCGTCCACACGGAGCAGGAGCTGTTGAATCAAATTAGATTAGCGTCCCTACCGAAGAAAAAGGGCAGTGTTGTCAGGCAGGGGGGGAAGGGTGAGAAATGCCTACCTCAGCAGCCTCACTAGCAGAAGAAACAACGGCCTTCTTCAGCTTGTAACTCTCAATCACTCCCAACTCGCGCATATCCGCAATACCGCCCCCAGGAGTCATCAAGTCGAGACCGTAAGTGGTCATACCATCGTAAATTGCCTTGCGGAGGCGAGCAACCAGATCGCCGGAGTCTAAACCAGCATTATCGGCAAGGATGGTGGGGAGCTGTCTCAGAGCAATAGCGAAGGCAGCAACGGCCGTTTGCCTCTTGCCTTCCACGCGAGTAGCGGCGCCCTCAACAGCCTTGGCCATGACCATCTCTGCGCAGCCGCCGCCAAGGGTGGTACGTGGTTCCTTGACGGTTTGAGAAAGAACGGCGAGAGCGTCGTGCAAACTTCTCTCGGCCTCATCAAGGAGCTGATTGGTCGCTCCGCGGAGCACGATGGTGCATGCCTGTCCCGCAGCCACGCCGGAGAACCTGATGAGAGTATCCTCACCGATGAGGACCTCCTCGATCAAATCGCAGTGTCCAAGCTTTACTTGCTCGGGATGATCGAAGGTCGAGGCAATTTCACCGCCAGTAACCAGAGCTAGCCGCTCAATACCATCAAAATCAGCGTGCTCGATGGACATAATACCTGCATCGGTGAAAAGCTGCTCGGGCCAATTGTAGATGAGCTGGCGGTTAATGAAGCAGTTGATGCCGTGCGCCTTGATCTTCTCAACCTTGGCCTTCATCTTGTCCTTCTCAGCCTTTTCGAGATCCGCCAACTTGGCAGTGGAGCTGACCTTGAGGCGCGCACCAAAAATCTTGACTTTGTCTGTGTCCATCGAGGTGTTTGCGACCAGGATCTTGGCTTTCTCGAGACGCTTGGGCTGGTTAACACCTATCTTCTTGTCCAAAATGAAACCCTCGTCAAGGTAGGATTCGCTGAGCTTGCCACCGGCCTTCTTGATAATTTGAATGTGGCTGAGGTCGGAGGTACCCTTCAGCCGGAGAACAGCGTCGACTGCGAGGGTCGCAAAGTGGTCCCTGTCTTGGGCGAGAATCTTGGAGCTGAGTGTGGTGCGGGCAATGGCGAGGAGGTCTTGCCTGAAGGCCTCAGGGTTCTTGCTGTGGTCGACTGCGGAGGCTTCGAGGGCCTTGAGAGCCGCTTGGCTGGCTATCCGGTAGCCTTCGATGATGGTCTGGGGGTGGATCTTCTTGTCGACGAGCTTCTCGGCTTCGCGCAAAAGTTCGGCGGAGAGGACGGCAACGGATGTGGTTCCATCGCCGACTTCGTCATCCTGAACCTTGGAGATGTTTACGAGAACCTTCGCAGCTGCGTTGTCGAGGGCGATGGACTTGAGAATGGTGGCGCCGTCATTTGTGACCATGGTATCGCCTGTCGACCTGCCAACCCGGGGTTTGTTAGTTGTTGGTGAACCGATGCGGCGGTTGAAGACGACGACGAGTTGGGGATAACGTCGAGGAAACATACGCAGACTGTAGGATCTTGTCCATGCCCTTGGGGCCCAGTGTGCTTTTCACCAGATCGCCAACGGCAATGGCGCCGACGAAGGCGCTGAGACGGGCATTCTCTCCCTTCTCCTCGGTCGTTCCCTCCTCGAAGATTTGCGTGGGGCTAAACGAAGACTGTCGGTGACACGGGCTTGTTAGCAACAAGATACGGTTGTGCAGAGAAACGAAAAAAGCCAAATGTCAAAATTTAAGATGCAATACGTACCATGGCGCTGAAACTGAGCCCGGGTATCTCGACAACAAACAAAAGTGGTGGTTCAGGGGGTGAATTCGAGATGGAAAAGGATCAGTCGGGTAGTGAGGTGGGCAATATCAATCGTGGGGCAGGAGGGGCAAAGAAGCTATCCGCCAAGCAACAGGCACTGACTTTCTGGGTAGTCATCAACGGTCGGAAGCTGCCTTGGGACTTTTTTTTTTATTTTCTGCCATGAGCTCCCTCTCACCGCCTCACACAGCTGGGCGACAGCTGCGAAAGAAAGCTTCCACTTGCCAAAAGCATCTCGGATTCACAGAGGTTGGGTAGGTTTCCTCTTTTTCACAATCACAAGTTTCAGTTTCATGACCACTGAGCAACAAAGAAAAGCTTCATTTAACAGTAACTTGGGTAAAGCTGCACCTATCCAAAAAAAAAAAAAAAAAAGGATTTAGAATCTGAAATCTGTCAGCGAGGCGTTCACTTATTTCAGTTGATATCTAAGCACCCCTCTGCCAAAACCAGTGCCAAAGTGGGGCAAGTTTTTTCGACTCCCCCAAAAAAACCATTCTGAGCGAAAACCCCACCACAGCCTGCGCAGCGCACAAAATCTCAATTAGTTTGACGACGAAGTAGACGACCCCCAAGCCCAGCGGCAGCAGCATAACACAACCCCCGGACCACGCACGATTTTCCTAGCGAGCTCTTGAACACGTACTGCCCAGCATGGCGCCGTCCTTCGAGACTTTGCGCGACGAGAACCTCGACGACGATGATTTCGATGAGAATGAGGTCGACATCTCCGATCTCAAGGAGAAATATGAGGTGCAGCTCGAGCAAGGTTTCGACACGTTTGTCGTCGTTGACGGTCTTCCCGTCGTTACCGAGGAGCAGAAACCCAAGCTCGTCAAATTCTTGCTAAAGAAGCTCAACACGGCCGGCAAGACCCGGGAGGATCTCATTTTCATGCCCATGGGCGATGATGGAAAATCATTGCAGTACGTATGCGAGACAGGTCCTTGGGAGAAAAAAAAAGTGGATCGAAGGGACTTGGGTGGAAGTTAGTACATGAGGGGTGATGTTGACGTCTTGCTAGGTTCGCATTTGTCGAGTTCTCAACCCCTAATGAAGCGGCGGCCGCCGTGCGCCAACTCGATTATACCCCCCTCGACAAGAAGCACACCCTCCGTGTAAACAAGCTCACCGATATCGATCGATATGGACGCGAGGGCCGCATAGACGAAGAGTATACCCCACCAGTCATCGAGCCCTTCCAAGAAAAGGAGCACCTTCGCTCCTTTATGGCCGACCCCTCCGGCCGTGGCAGAGATCAGCTCGTCATGTTCAGGGGTGACACTGTCGGCGTCTTCTGGGCCAACGAGAAAGAGGCTCCCGAGAATATCGTCGACAGACAACACTGGACCGAGACCTTTGTTCAGTGGTCCCCTCTCGGCACCTTCCTCGTCTCCGTACACGCTCAGGGTGTTCAGCTTTGGGGCGGTGCGTCCTGGACCAGACAGAGACGTTTCGCTCACCCCTTTGTTAACCTTGTCGCGTTCTCTCCCAACGAGAACTACCTCGTCACCTGGTCCAACAGGCCCATTGCTATTCCCGATGACGGTCACCCTGCCTTGTCGCTTGATGACGATGGCAAGAATTACGTTATTTGGGATGTTGAAACCGGCAAGCCTCTCCGTTCCTTCGCTCAGCTCGAGGTAGCGCAACCGGCCGGCGGCGACGAGAATGCCCCCAAGAAGCCAGTAAAGAACCCCTGGCCTGCGTTCAAGTGGTCTCCGGATGACAAGTATGTTGCGCGGTTGAACCAGGGTTCCTCGATCTCCGTCTATGAGCTTCCCAAGATGAACTTGCTCGACAAGACCGCTGTCAAGCTTGATGGCGTTATGGACTTTGAGTGGGCCCCTGCCACTGTGCAGAGAGAAGGTGTCAAGAATTATGAGCAACTGTTCTGCTTCTGGACTCCCGAAATCGGCAGCAACCCCGCCAGAGTCGGTCTCATGAGCATCCCTTCAAAACAGATTGTGCGATCGCTCAACCTCTTCAGTGTTTCAGATGCCAAGCTTCACTGGCAGTCAGAAGGTGCCTACCTCTGCGTCAAGGTTGATCGTCACTCTAAATCCAAGAAGTCTCAAGCTACTACCCTTGAGATTTTCCGCATCAAGGAGAAGGGAGTTCCCGTCGAAGTTGTTGACACTATCAAGGACACTGTTATCAACTTTGCCTGGGAACCCAAGGGTGATCGCTTCGTGATCATTACCACCACGGAGCCCGTGGGTGCTACTGCCGTTCCTCCCAAAACCTCGGTCGCATTTTTCTGCCCAGAAAAAGCCAAGGGCAATGCTGTCGGTAACTTCAAACACCTTAGGACGCTGGAGAAGAAGAACAGCAATGCCATCTACTGGTCGCCAAAGGGTAGATTCGTTGTTGTTGCCACCGTTGCCAACACACAGAGCTCCGAGCTCGAGTTTTACGACTTGGACTTTGAGGGTGAGAAGCCTGAGTCCGACAAGGACTTAACCGCCAACCTCCAGTTGATGAACACTGCCGACCACTATGGTGTGACGGATATCGAGTGGGACCCTTCAGGACGCTACGTCGCTACCTGGGCTTCTTTCTGGAAGCACGCTGTAAGTTTTCCTGCATACCGAGCCTGGAACCTTTTGCTAATGACATGATGCAGATGGAGAATGGCTATCACCTCTACGACTTCAAGGGAGAGCAACTTCGCGAGGAGCCCATCGAGAAATTCAAGCAGCTCCAATGGCGACCGCGGCCCGCCACTCTCCTCAGCAAGGAGGAGCAGAAGCAAATCCGCAAGAACCTTCGTGAGTACTCGAGATTGTTCGAGCAGGAGGATGCCGAGCGTATCAGCAGCGCCGACGTTGCCGTCGTCGAGGCCAGACGTCGTCTCCTCAACGAATGGTACGACTGGCTGGAGCAGATGGAGGAGGAGCTCGCAGAGGAGCGCGAAGCCTTGGGTCTGCCAGCCGACCCTGTTGCTGCGCTGCTTGAGCAGAAGATGGCCGAGGTGGCTCCCGATGGTGAGGAGCAGGTGATTGAGGAGATTATGGAGGAGGTGTTGGAGGAGACTGAGGAGATCGTCAACTAAACAAAAGTTTGATATGAAATCTTATTTTGTTTCTTATTTATGTCTTTATGGCCGATGGATCTTGGGTGGTGTCTGAAAGAGAGTGGGGCTTTTAGAACTCGGCTGGTTTCGGATTTATAAAAAAGACCAGCGGCAAGTAGTTCACCGTCTCTTTTTTCTCGGATATACTTTTTCGAGGTAGCAGATCAAAAAAAGCAGAAAATTGCATTAATTAGTTCCCGCATCGTGACGAATTTTGATAGGATTGCTAGCCGGTCAAGAGAACCAAGAAATTAGACTAGTGGAATATTGTTGGTGAAAATAGAGCGAAATATCTCTTGGGTTATTGTTTAAAGAGTTGAAGGTGGTAGATGGGGAAATGTCCGGTCATTTTGCTATATCGGTCAAACATTGTGCTTTGCCACTGGTCCTAAGTAGATTGCAAGAGCAGTGGAAAAACTAGACCTAGACACCACCACAAAATAGGCACTTGCATATTCTTTTGCCAGACGGCTGCTTTGAGGCCTCTTCCTCACGTTACGGAATACTGCCCAGAGAGAAGTATGGAATAACATCTTTCGGGGATCCGAACAAGATTGCAAAGTCTTGGAAACCTGATACCCCCCTTGCAAGAGGATACTGATTTTCCTCCTCTTGATTCTTGAGACCAGAAACACAGATTACCCGACACTCTGGGAGAGCCGTGCTGATCCAGGGTGTTCCACTCAAAAGCGGCCAAAGAAGTGCCAAACGAGCCTCAAGAGTCAAGATTTGTGTTGTGACATGAAGATAAAGCTCGAGGGTTTCTGGGTTCGATAATAGAGCCAGAGATTAATGTGTACCTGAAAACCTGCTCATCCTCCTCCTCTCAGGATGACGACGTATATCACCATCAGATCTGTCCAGTTGTTTCCTCTATAGACGAGGGGCCCAGCATGGTTGATTATCTGAGATATTATGTATGGATGCAAATTATCGTTGATGGTTGTTGCCCAGCACTCACATTGAGATGTAGTTCCTCTCAGCGACGGAGCAGCCCAGATGGGATAATAGCCGACATAGCGCAATGGTGACATCAACTCTTAAAGATGGAAGAGTTCCGTAATGGCGGCAAGCATAATCCCGATCCGGAGGCCCTGTCCTGGTTCTTGTCTTCAGTGTCTTCAGTCGTCGGGAGGGTGTTCCCTTTGGACCCCGCTGCCCCGGAATCCCCCTCCAGCATCCACAAAAGACTTGCATGTGAAAAATGTGGTATTGACCAGGGGTCTCTGACGCCTCAACAAAAGCGGCTAGCGTCCCCCAACAAAATCATAGGATCCACTTTGCCCAAAACGACACATGCATTTGCCAGAACAGAGGAGACCCTTGAAATCGGAAAGTTTTGGGAGGGGGGGGGGGGGGCGAGATGTCCAGTGATGGTTTCAAAAAATCGGATGGATCAGATAACAATCTTTCTATTTTTATAGGATAGACGAAAAAAAAATCAACCTTCGAGATAGTGAACTGGATAGCTACTTGAAGGTTGCAGGTATTCAGCTTCCGTGATTCGCTGCCTCATCTAATGTCCCATTGTTCAATGTTGAATGTTGTGATTTTTCCCAACCCCGCCCCCGCAGAGGAAAAAAAGCAGAAAAAAAAAATAAGCCCCTGCTTGGGTGGGACCCTTCCGTCCCGCCGCACCCCTCCACTTACACCAACATCCGCCATTACACAGATACGGATCTTATCAAATCAACGAGACGGGATGTGCACAAATGGGAAACCAGCGATTTCTCGAATCCGAGTCAATCTGATGCCGCCGGTCAGCAAGCAATGCCACCCCGAGTGTTCTCGCCATCCCAAAAAAAATTGATATTTTGCCGGAAAACTGATTCAAAAAAGCCTCGGCTTTTGTCAAGAGAACAATGTGCATGAGATCAGATAATAAAAGTCCAGAACACGAAGAGATGCAAGCCTGACGATCTCATGGACCTAGTGTAGCTTCCAGCCCACGGAAAACCTTGAGAGTTCGTACCGTTCACCATCTAGGCTCCTGTTCCACAACGCACCAATCGGGCTGAGCCTTGATCACTGGGTGTGCTGTCCGCTGGCATGTGAGTTTCTCGACAGCCAGATGTGAACCCCTCGAGGAGGCGGTGAATTCTCTTTTCCTTGCTTTGGCGAGCTTCGCCATACCTCCTGATATCTTTCCCATTTAGGTAGGGTCAGCCAGCCGCCAAACTGAAAATTGCCCTGAAACGAGAGACATCCCATGCATGAAACTCGGTGGTGGCCAAATTTGCAAGTAACTTTTTCCCGGCCTACGGAGTAGTCGCATCAGTAATGCGTCCGAGGATGGCTGAATGTCTCTGATGAAAACACAGTAAAGAATGACAACAAGAAGGGGGAAATGTCAATAAAACGCATTCCTCGTTCGGCAAACACTTGAAAATCTCTTGCTGCACGTTTTTTATATGTTTCGACTTTGATTGGACACCTAAAAGGGCTACTAACATTTTGGTTTCTTGACGTGTTTCCGAGTGAAGTGGTCCCCCGTTGCAGTGGTCTTCCCAACAAATCGCTGATATCGGCCCACGGATGAGAGCGTGTACCACACACAAGAAAATTTCCCCATACCCGTACCCCTGGGCAAGGCAAAAACAAAAAAAAGACTTCTTCTATCCTCGCCCCAAAACCCCTGGGTTCCCATTCTTCCTTTTTTTTTTTTTTTTTTTTTTTTCTTCGTGTGAGCGTATGTGGTTGAACGGATTGTCTTCTTTTTTATTTTGAAAGGTGTGTGTCCTGCTGGCATTAAACTCTCGGCTTTCACCCTCCCCGCCACAGCCCTCCACCTCCCCTCTCCCCCCCCCCCCTCCTTATTCATACCTTCCACTCCATTCTTACCTTTAAGTAGGGTCACCTTTTTAACTCTGCCTTATTAGACCCCTCCCCCTCCCTGAACATTGTCGTTCGTGGGTGTTCCTGAAGAGAAGCATTTTCCCTTCGAGACTCGCGGCAGGTTCAGTTTCTTTCCTCCTCCACAGCGGAACCGGAGAAGCAATTGATCTTGTTGTGTGTACTGCGTATCACAACACAACAACAACCATGGCTTCCGCGACGACCTCCAGCCTCCCGGCTGGCCAGAACCCTGTTCTAAGAAAAAAGACCGCCGTCGAGTCCGCGGAATCCTCTCCCTCTAGCGGAGCCGTCTCCCCGATCGATTCCCCAAGGCACTCTCCCTCCACCACCTCCCTCTCCTCCCTCGCCTCTGGCGATGCCGCCCCGGCCGCCACCAAGAAGTATGGCAAACTCATCGACACATACGGCAATGAGTTCCAAGTCCCCGATTTCACCATCAAGGACATCCGCGACGCGATCCCCAAGCACTGTTACGAGCGCTCCAACATCCGCTCGTTGAGCTACGTCGCCCGCGACTGCCTGTATCTCGCCACCACCTTCTACATTTTCCACAACTACGTTACTCCCGAGTACATCGCTTCCAAGCCCGCTCGCGCTGTCCTTTGGGGCGTGTATACCTTCCTCCAAGGTCTTTTCGGGACTGGTCTCTGGGTCCTCGCCCACGAGTGCGGTCACGGCGCCTTCTCTGCTCAGAAATGGGTCAATAACCTCGTCGGTTGGATTCTCCACTCCGCTCTTTTGGTCCCCTACTTCAGCTGGCAGCTCTCTCACTCCAAGCACCACAAGGCTACCGGACACATGGAGCGCGACATGGTTTTCCTGCCCCGCACCCGCGAGCAGCAGGCCAGCCGTCTCGGTAAGATGGTTCACGAGCTTTCCGAGCTGGCTGAGGAGACCCCCATTGTTACTTTGATCCACCTGATCGGTCAGCAAACCATTGGCTGGTGGAACTACCTCCTCACCAATGTTACCGGCCATAACAACCACGAGAAGCACCGTGAGGGCCGTGGAAAGGGAAAGAAGAACGGATTCGGCGGTGGCGTCAACCACTTTGATCCCCGCAGCCCTCTCTACGAGAACCGTGACGCTTTCTCCATTTTCCTTTCGGATATCGGTATCGGCCTCACCGTGACTGCTCTCGTCTACCTCTCCAAGACTTATGGCGCCTCCAACATGTTTGTGTGGTACTTCCTTCCCTACATGTGGGTGAACCACTGGCTCGTTGCCATCACTTTCCTCCAGCACACTGATCCTTCTCTTCCCCACTACACCGAGGAGGAATGGGATTTCGTTCGTGGCGCCGCTGCTACTATTGATCGCGAGTTCGGATTCATTGGACGCCATTTGCTCCACGGCATCATCGAGACCCACGTCCTGCATCATTACGTTAGCAGCATTCCCTTCTATAATGCCGATGAAGCCAGCGATGCTATCCGCCCCGTTATGGGAAGACATTATCGCTCTGATACCAAGGAGGGACCTATTGGCTTCATCAAGGCCATGTGGAAGGCTGCCAGGTGGTGCCAGTGGGTTGAGCCTACCGAGGGCGCTGAGGGCCCGTCCAAGGGTGTCCTGTTCTTCAGGAACAGGAATGGTCTTGGTACTGCTCCGGCCAAGATGGCTGCCCCTTCTAACTAAGTTGTGATGGAAATTTTGATGAAAGAGACGAGTTCGTGTCAACCGTATTTCCCATGGTCGAGCTCTCGTTAGGGCGGTGAAAAGAGGAAAGGCTTGTCTCTAATTGTTTTCTATAAACTCGCTTTGTGTTTTTCTAAATGGTCATTGCCAGGGCGGGTTTTCGGCTGCGGTTCATTTTTTTTATCGGGTGGGGATCATCATGGGCCTTTTTCGGTTTTACATCTCGGGAATTTCGGGGGTGATGTGGTAGAAGAGGAGAAAAGACAAGAAAAAGGAGAGAAGGAGAATAGAATACAAAGAGAAAAATATACCAATAGCGGGGATTCCACGCATACAACGTATACCTTGCATTGGCTTGTTCTATTGCATGGATTGGATTGGTGGCTTTGCTGGGTTTACAGCATGAATGAAGCTGAAATGACAATCAAATAATCACCAGTTGTCCGATAGGACACTTGACTGCTTAACTATACATACTTGATGAGCAGTTGCAGGGAGATTTGGGTTCGATAAGAAAAGAGGTAGTTCAGGTATTGTTTGATCAGATTTTTCTCCGTTAGATTTTGAACTTGAAGAGGCTGATTCACTGATCTAAGAGAAGTGAGGCGTACTGGTTTATTTTTATTTTTATTTTTTATCGTATTAAAGACACGCAGACCTTGGTAAAAAAGTATCATGTATTGAGACGTAGTCAATAATGGGAATTTGTAATGAGGTAGGTGCGTTCATAGGAAAGATCAGAAAGAAAGAAAGTGAATGACGATTATGAGTTACCTGTGGAGAGGGGTTTGCGCCAAGAGATAGATAGAGACGGAGAGACGGAGAGAGAGAGAGAGAGTCGTTGGAGTCACGGTTCCTTGGGTCATGATGATTCCTTGGTTTTCCAGTTTCCGATGATCTCTCTCACACTCCCGTATTTTTATTTTTATTTTCTCGTGGCATGCTCGGTACCGATTAAAGAATTATTACTCAATAGATAAGGGGAATTTTTTTTTTAAAAAAAAAAAAATTCGGTCATAAATAAAAATGGTTCAAGACGTAAGGAAAATAATTTTTCAATTCACCATCTCCTTTAAAAATGAATGCAATGTGTATGTAGGTACATGCATACATAGGAAATCACATTACCATTATTTGCTATGTAGAGTACACAACAAAAAAGAAAAATTCATATTTGTTATGCATTATCATATGGACAGTATTACGTGTGTACGAGCATGCTTCTTGTACATAAATTAGGGTTGCGGGGTTTTATTATTCAAAAGAAAGAAAGGGGCTAAATTCTTGGAGAGAAGATGGGGATGTGGAGGGGGTTTATTAGGGGGCGGAGGGGTAGCTAAAAAGTTAGTTTAATAAAACGTTGATCCTATCTCGGTATTTTAAGAAAAAAAAGAAAAAAAGAAAAAAAAAAAAAAAATACCCCACCAAGAGAAAGAAAAAAAGAAAAAAGAAGAAAAAAAAATATTGAAAATGTTATTTTTATCAATAATTAAATAATACATCAATGGCTTTATGAATGGTATAAAAACGGGGGTTTTTTTTTAAAAAAAAAAAAAAATCTGTATGGGAAAGTACATCATCAAGTGATTCTACGATCATGACGATCTAGACTAATGCACGAGTGATGCTTGGGAGAATAAGAGATCAAGATTGCCAGGGTTTTGTTCGTTCCCAAAAGCCTGATTCCAAGTTCCTGGGTCCTTGAGAAGTTGGGAATTCAATTTGGTTGGTTGTGTTGTTGGTTCGTGGGATGTATGTTTGCCAGGTTTCTCCTTGCGGTAAGGGGGAATTACTTGGTACTTAGTTTTTGGTTCCTTCAAGTTTGGCATTTTTCCTCTAGATAGGGTTCCTCATCAGGGTTGGTTTTCTCTACTGGTATGTGCAGCCTGGCGAGAGATCCGGCCG
Source organism: Cladorrhinum samala (assembly GCA_033576145.1). Lineage (NCBI taxonomy): Eukaryota > Fungi > Ascomycota > Sordariomycetes > Sordariales > Podosporaceae > Cladorrhinum > Cladorrhinum samala. The sequence goes on from MU864970.1 coordinate 144,268, forward strand.
GCGAACTTGTTGAAAATCCGTGTCTTTACGCAAGGGAGGATCCTACCCATCGGCTGGCATGGAGATGAAGCTCACGAATGCTTACGGAAAAGCATGAGAGCACTACTAAGAGGACAGGAACGTGTGTAAACGACGAGGCATCAATCCGAAAGCATGTGGCTAGATACTTTCAATAAAATCTGAATCTCATTTTTTCTTATCGCTGTCGCGTAGCCATATTTATTTTAAAGCGAGTATACATCCCCCAATCCCCTCTTGCAAGTTTCCTCTCCTTTTTAGTATGGACACAAAACCCCTCTTTCTCCCAACAACGCTGTGTATTGAGTACAGTGCGGTCCAGACGCTAGAACCAAGTGCATCTCAGCTTACCATCGTCGTTGCCAATGTTTTGGTCTGTTTCACGAAAAAAAAAAATTTAGCATATATCCACCCAATGGAAATTGGATGGTAACGTACTAAGATCCAAGCTTGAATTATGAGGTCCCGATCTACCACCATCACAGGTGCAGTGAAGGGATGACCCTTTCAAAGTGCAGTTGCTGCAGTAGTTGGTGAATTTGCCCCTGGGTTTTGAAGGCATTATTTTAGTTCCTTGGGCCAGAGAAGGGGGGGAAAGGGAGCAAGAAGCTTACAGGTAGCTCCAGTCAAGTTCACAAGTCTTGTAGTCCATTCCAACGCAAAGGGCGAGTTCGAAAGTGGAGAATATACCCTTGCTCTGGTTGTCAGTGCATGCAGCACCGAGGGTCCGGCCGTCGTTGAGCAGGGTCAGGTCGGTGCAGGTGTTGGAAAAGTCTTTCCACTGGTCGGTAAGACCCGTCTTGCTGGCAGGGGTCGCAGTTGTGAGGGTCGCGAGACACAACGAGACAAGGGAGAACCGCATTTTGGGGGTTATGGTGAGTAGAACTGATGAACCCTTGTAAAGCTAGATGTGAGTTCACAGATGCTGTCAAGAGAGCGGAGGCCTCAGGCAAAGGGTGGTTAAATAGCCGGAATCAGTTCTGAAAAAAGTTTCTGCTCAGATCGCTGCCCCTGCTGCCTCACACACCTCAAGCTTCAGACGGGTTTGCCCGCTAAACCACGATTTGATGAGAGCGGGTGCTGGCCGGGCCCTGGGACTGAACTTCAGATGAGGGCATTCATGAATGAGGAGTTCCGGAACCGCTAGGATTGGCAGTTACGTTATTCGGTTGTCGGTGCTGACCCGGAGCCGGTGAGCCCCCGAGGCAAGACGGCAATAGCCCGAGGAAGACATGTGTGGATACATGTTCCTTGCAATTCTCACTCACGAAGCTGTGATGTTCTAGACTGTGGGTTGAATTCCTAACATGCTGTTGACCCCTTGGTTTGATATCCAGGTCTTTGTCGAAAATCACAGTCAGGCATCCCCCAGCCTTGCCAAGGATCTGTCTCCCGTCCGCCCAGCCGGCAGCAGCGAACTTAATTTGGTGGGCTTTCGTGAGTTTGATTACATTGAAGTGCTACGAAATTCCGTAATTAGGAGAGGCATCTGTTTTAGCAGCTCCTCAGTGGGGTGCCTTAGGTTCCAGGCTGCCATGGGGTTAATTCATCCGAGGAAGATCGATCGGGGCTGGCAGCTACTCTGTGAAACGAAACATTCGCAGAGGGATATGGTGACCTCGAGTCGGGTTGACTAGAATTCGTTGACTGCATAATTAGGCCATCTTTTCAAAATGCATTGGATGTGAGGCTTTGCACCTCAGAGCTAGGACGTTGTTATTGTTAAGGAGGAGGGAGGGAATTTACCGAAGCATTGAAAAATGAAAATCCAAAACACACCGTTTTCGACAACGGTTTCCCCCACCACCCATGCCTGCAATCGAGATGAGATGTGCCCCTCATTTTATTTTGCAATCTTTCCCGATCTTTCCACACTCATATCCACCTCCTTGGTTCGGCTCAGGTCAGAAATACACTAGTTTCTTTTTGGGTGGATTGCAGCTCAAAAATAGATCGAAAAAGAGGAGAAGAATGGAGGATCACCTATTCAGCCCAGCAAGGTTTCGCCTTTTGTCTGAATGTCGAGGTCAGCTGAAATCTCTCGGGTAGTCGAGGACTCGAGGGCAATCAGGAACGTGTTACAGCGGACGCCACACCCGAGTTGGTTGGTGTGGTTGGTGTTGGTGTTAGCATGCAGCAAGAAGCTGCAGATGTCGATGGCGTTTGACTTGGCAAGCTGCAGCCACCATGTTCTTGTGCATTCTCTGCCATGTTTCAAACACTTTCCCGCATTTGCGGGATCAAAAATGTCGAATGGGAATCAGCAATCTAGTTATTTAGCACCAAATAGCCAGATGCACATTGAGCTGGCCATTATCTTCAACAGCCACCACCACCACCATCACCACCCCCACAGCCATCGTGGAACATGACAACGCGTTTGAGCGCGGGCGGTCTCTCTCTCCGGGGGCCGCCGCATCATGGGAGGTTGGATGGCTGGTTGCTTTAGGTTGATTCTTCACTTGCCATATCCGTCAGCGACCAAGACGCCGGTCGGGTTGCCGATTGCCAGCTAGGCACCCCAACTTGGACCAAACAAGGCTGATTGTTGCCGGCATTGAAAGATAAACACAAAAAAACTGGAATTCGACGCGCTTCTGATATCATTGACACCAACTCATCATCTCTACCGCTTGTTCCTGGCACTCTGTGTGGGTGTGTGTGCCTTGGTTTTAGCTCACACCTTAATCACGTTGCATCCTTGCTCAACGGCTGCTTTTCATAGGTCCAGACCACGGGGATCACCCACTTTGATTTCCGCGACCCGCGCTTCCACCCCCCCCCCTTCTCGCTTCCCCTGTTAGCCTGTTCCGTCATTTGCGCCCTCCTTGACTCGGATTTTTCCCCTTTGACACCTGCACCTTTCGAATCGGTCGCTCGCGATTGCACCAACTTTTTTTTTCTCTCGTTTTCCCTGTCAAATCTGTTTACACATATGTCCGTCATTTTTGTCGGATAGTCCACTCATTTTTCTTCTCCATCCTCCAGACAGATTGATATCTGCACACATTCGCTATTCATTTTTTTCCCCAACCTACCTACCTCCATACCCACCCTATCAAACTACTGTACCCGCCGACTGCATCCATCCGCGTCAAACATCGCCAACCAATTGATCAATCGTTCTACGCTGCAACACACTACAATAAACATATTTATATAATACTAGTACTACCTTCGGGACGATCGCTCTTGTTCTACCAAACACAAAACCTGAAGCGCGCGCGACGTTTTCATTGTTGTTTATCCCTTTTACGGCACCTGAGACACAAAGAGCCACCCGCCCAGGAACCCAGGGGGTTTTGCCGCTCAGACTCCATCCGAACATCGTCAACCAAACAACCCTCCCCCGATACTGCACATCTGCAACGCTTTCCGCCGCATCGACACCTGACACCCGACACCGCGCCTCCTTGTGTGCGTTGCGCTGTCGACGCACCGGGGCCTCGACCTGGATACCATTGGGGTTAGTAAACGATAACTATACCAAAGCATCGCTTTTTTTTCTTGATCGCCAGAAGAAGAAAAATACTCGGCACTGGGCGATGCCAAGATGATGATCTACGAGAGACCAGTTGATGATGCCGTGTTGCCCGGCCCAAATTCACCTCCGAGCATGACGGCCTCCAAATCGTCCAAATCTTCCTCCCTCAGTTCTATCGCTTCAGACGAAGGCAGTGCACTCGATGATGTGAGCCATTTCGAAGACATTGGGCTCGACGATGGCGAAATTGAGCCTCGCCGCCTTTCCGACAACCAGATCAAAAACCCAAATCCGTTCAGCCCTAATTTCGCTGCCGATACCCTCGCTGCAAGTAGGAGACCACTTTCGGCGTCAACCCCTAGGTTACAGAACACACGCGATGCGTCCAGAAACCGACCGGCTTCTCTCGGCAAGCACCGCCCGGCTGTTGCTCCTTTGCAAAGCCAGATCCGAACCGTCAATGGACGCGTTGCAAGCTTAGGTGTTTTCCCCGAGGCTCAGACAAGCCCTCTTCCAATGCGAAACCTCAGCCTTCGGCCATCTCAGACATTTAATGGACGTATTCGAAGCCCCAGCCCAGCCCTTTCACTGACCCCAAATGAAACAAACTTGACTGGAAAGACAAGAAGGAGCAGCTGGCAATCGAACAGAGAACGAAAGACGGCATTGCAATTGGAACTCGAATGCGACGAGGATGATGGTGATGATATTCCCGACTTTCTTGTATTGGACAACGTTCCTCTTTCTCCAAGGCCACCGACGGAGCGGGCGAAGAGCCAGCCTAATTCCAAAGCGCCATCTCCGGAGCGCACCCCAAAGGAAAGGGTCCGTAGTGTTGGAAATGGAACCCCGCCAGTAGCCGCTGCTTCAGGCTCTCTTCGATCACCAACGTGGAAATCCGACAGCGCCCTCTCGACGCTCAGCTCTGCATCCTCCAGCAGAGTTACGAGCCCCGTTACAAGCAGATCCAAGAGCTGGAACGCTGTTTTAGGAGATTTGAGTGCTGAAGCCAAGGCTTTGACTGAGAAGCTGGAGGAGCATGCCGACGAGATGGAAATGAAATCCGCCCAGCGATCCAGCACTGGTTCTATGCCGAACCTCAGAAGGAAATCCGAAACGGATTCGAAGCCTCGTGTCAAGTCCGCTTTAGCAGAGCTCCCACCCCTTCGCCGCTCCAACATCATGATTGACCCATTGCCGATTTCCAAGGAGAAGGAGGCAGTTTTGTCTCGCACCCGCCCATCTTGGCTCCCTCCCAAGGATCCTAATGAGGAGCGTCGTCACTTGAAGGAGTATCAAAAGATGATGGCCCAGAGCATTGAGGCCGAGCGTCGTCGGGAAGCCGCCAGGCGTGTCAAGTCGGAGTGCCGTGATATTGCTGCAGACAGCTTGATGCAGATTTGGGAGCGCGATATCCTTCCCCGGTGGAACACGGCAATCCGCGAGCGTCGAACTAGGGATATGTGGTGGAGGGGAATTGCGCCACGAAGCCGAGGAGCAGTATGGAAACGCGCTATTGGGAATGACCTTGGGCTTACCAAGACTTCTTTTGATGCTGCGCTCAGCAGAGCTCGCGATGCAGAGGCTAAAATCAAGGCAGGCCATGGAACCGTCGAGGATAATCGGGCTGTTGCGTGGTTCGATCTCATCAGGAAAGACGTTCATGAACGCACATGGTCGGATCTCCGCATCTTTCAGCCCGGGGGGCCTCTAAACCAGGCGTTGGTGGATGTTTTGAGGGCGTATGCCATGTATCGGAGTGACATTGGATATGTTCCTGGCTGCAATGTGGGTAAAGCCCGAAATCCATTTTAGGAGCATGTCATACTAACATGTGAATAGACCATCGCAGCACTTTTGCTTCTCAACCTCCCAACACCAGTAGACGCATTTGTTGCTCTCGCAAACGTTCTCAATCGCTCCCTCCCTCTCAGCTTCTACGCATCCGATGCCGGTGCCAAGTCCTCAGCATACAATCTGCTTTTGCAGACCCTCTCCCACAAATCATCATCGCTTCATGATCATCTCGTTCAATTGCCCGACCACGATCCCGATTTCTATCTCAACAGCGTATTCACTAGTCTCTTCACTAGCCAACTCGCTCTCGACGAAGCCACTAGGCTATGGGATGTTTACGTTTTTGAGGGCGATGCAGTCCTCATCCGTGCGGGCGTCGCTTTTCTCATGCGCAAGGAGATGTCCCTGTTGGGCACCAAGTCGCTTGTTGAAGTCAAAGAGATTCTCGGCGCGACCCTTGACGGGACCAAGCCTGCAACGCAGGTCCTTGGCGAGAATGCAGAGGAAGAGAGGTGGATGAAGGCTGTGAGGGATGCGGGCAAGGCTTAAAATTGAAGTCCAATCGATCGAAATGAACCGGCAACAACGTACATATGACAAACACACACACACATCAACATTTACATATACAATTTTAGGGAGTCCAAAAAATGGGAGGACTTCAAGGACGCTGTTATGAACATAGTATTTAGGGGGGAAAAGTTGGAGGGAAATTTTTTTTTTGAAGTAGCTGGCAGATGAGTACGCTGAATCCGGCCAGCTTATGCTTCATTGCTATATTAGCAATTTTTTTTCAGCACACTCTCCCATTCTTCCATGGGGGGATTTCTTCGATTTCTGGGCGTTTACCTTTCTTTTTCGTTTTTATTTTTGGGACGCCTAACAAACCAGTTTTTTCTTCTTCGATTGAAACTTCTACCACAAGTCGGGACACCGACGTTTGGAACAGATAATTGTTTACATTTAATTTTATTCATGGACCACCTGGCTGTGGTTATTTCACTTTTCTTCTCTGAGTGGCGGATGAGTTCTGGGTTTTTTTCTTCTTCCGCGGAGGGAAGAGTAGGATATGATGGCGAAGGAAGAAGAAGTATATATCATGGGGATTTTTTTTTTTTCTGAGAGAGTGTGAGACATTTGCTTCGAGTTTAGGATATATTTTATATATGAAATTAACCTGAGAAAAGATTTGGAGGCGGGAGCAGGGGGGGGAAAAAAATCAAATGTTTATATGAGATAAATTTTCAATTGGCTTTATATTTTGTGCGTCTTTTTTCTCTTTCTGGTGGTTTAAACAGTTTCATTCTGTTTGTTGGTGTGTGGGACTTTGGATGGTATGGAGGCATGGTACTGTTTTCCCACCTCTTGTTCTCTTTCTTGAAGATCTTTGTCGCAACGTTGCCGCTATTTTCACTGTTATCAAGAGTTGGTTTCGTCAGAGATAGTCTGCTGAGATTGGACACAACAGACTGATTACCAGCGGTTGTGATGTATTCAATGAAAGGAGGCGGGGAACCTGATGAGAATTTCACGAAAGCAGAAGATAACGCCTGAAAGAGAGAGCTAATACAGCGTTGTAGATCCATCCCCATTTCCCCCCCTTTTTTTTCATGAAAAATGTCCACAAAAAAGCAGGTTGGTTTGATACTTGTCTGACGACATTATGATCATCAAGTAAAGCGAGGTGAACGCTGAACTGCTCAAAAATTGATGCCTCATAATTGAACGTTGAATATATATAATAGATATATACATATTATATATACCCCGGGGACCACGGCCATCCCTTTTAACTCCGTCGCTAATCATCCAAACCAAATTCCGAAATGCGCCCAATGTCTCTCTCCCTTTGAGAAGAATAATGAAAAAAAAGATATAAAAAAAAATAATGAATGCAAATCATCCCGGTTTCCCAATCCCATAGCCAAACCTTGATTCTTTCCATAAAAAAAAACCCCCCCCATCCTCAAACAACCCGCCAAAAAATATGAGAGGGAAAAAAAAAAAAAGAGGGGGGGGGGGAGGGGCATTTACTTGCTGATAACTCATATACATGCTTCTCTACTAATTATTTCACCACTCACTTCTGCCCCCATCCGCCGCTCATCCATACCAAGCTACCTAAAAAGCTTCCCAGAACCAAAATAGTAACGATTGCCGCGCCGGCTTTATCCCCCGCGCGGATAGGCCTCAACGGATCGACCTCCTGGAAGTCGCCCACGCCGGCACTGGCGTCACCCTTTGACGTTCCTCCCGTGTCGTTGGTCAGCGGGCCCAGGTTTACATGCTTCTGGTCCAGCAGCAAGGTGCTCAGCGCTGCCAAAGCGCTCATTTCCTGTCCGGCGGGGCCACGGCTCTTGTCGCCGTCGTAAGAGTTCCGATCCCATCTGAACCCGCACGTGCCGTCCGCAAGGCAGGAATTGACAGCCCCCTTAGTGGATGAGCGGAGAACGGACAAAATGGTGGACTTGGTGAAAGGAGCGACGATGGCGACTGTTGCTAGAGAGCGGTGCATGTATCCCTTGAACGAATGCTGGTCGACGTTGCACTGGACTCGGTCCTCGAGCTCGCAGGCGCGTTCAACCATTATGCCTTCAGGGAAGAAGTGTTCGATTGTTTGGTTGAGGAGGCCGGCCGTCCGGGTTCGCCATTTGGTGTTTCCGGTCTAGGTAAGGGAATATTCGGTTAGAACGTGTAAAAGGAGATGAAGGGGAAAAAAATAAATTTATATATATATATAGGGGGGAAAGTGGGCGCGCAAGAAATTCTGAAGGACTTACGTAATTGTACATGATTGCTGCTCCGTGAATTAGTACTGCCGCGTTGGCGGACCATTGGACTTCGTTGATGTCTGTGCAGTTGTATTCTGTGTGACCTCCGTCCACTACGTTGAAATCTGGTTTGATGTATCCCACGTTCTCGGTCCAATCCCATGCCTGTTCTGCCCAGTGCGCATAGGTTTCGTTTTTGGTGTATCTTGCTAACCTCGCAGCGATGTTTAGAAAGACGACGTTGGCGATGGTGTTTTTGTAGTTGTATCCTCCATTCGTATGCGGGACCTGCCATCTTAATCCGCCGTTGCAGAACTCGGTATCCCACCTAGCTGCTTGGGTATTGAACACAGCCTGGGCAAGAGCTAAATACCCTGGATCGTTGGCCCCAGTCGGGTTAGGGAAGCCGACCTCAGCAGCCAACATTGCTGCCATTCCCCAAAAACCTTGGTCGTCGTTTCCCATGGAGGCGGTCCAGTTGACCGGCATGAACGCGTTTCGCGGAGCATCGGCTTGGAAGATTATCGAGCGAATTGTCTCGTTGATGTAGGTCTCGTCTCCGGTGTAATGCCAGTAGTCTATCAACGTCCCCCACATTGCGCCTCCTTGCCACCAGTAGTAATCCCCTCCCGGCGGGGGGCCGGGGAGGATGCCAGGGGTTCGGCCGGGCTTGTAGCCGTCATAGTAGTTCCAGAGATTGGCGGCGACCACCTTGGCTGCGGATTTGATTGAGTCTGCGGTGGAATGTTAGAGAGGGGGGTGTTGTGCGACGGGGTGAGCTCTAAGAAATATATATATATATATACCTGTCGAGTCTAGATTGACCTGCAGTTTTGCTTGCGCATCGACGCCTGCCAACAGCAAGAAGGCTGCGGTGATGGAACTCTTCCAGCCCATTTTCTTTTTGCTAATGATGCTCCGCCAACATTGATCAAAGGTCTTGGGACTGGGAAAGAGTTGCTTCTTGGGATAAAAGTTTTGGAGCTGGAAAAGGAGGAGAGGAAAGGATGGCGTGGGAAATACGGAATGTCCGTATTCGAGAAGCGAGGCTCCGGGGTGCTGGCCGGACAAGCAACAAATCGATCAAAGCTATCACTCGGAAAGTGGATTGAGATGGGGTTAAGGAAAAGTTAATGGAGACCATGCATTTCCCTCGTGGCGCCAAGTGGGAACTCGATTTCAGGTCCAACTCCCAACCAGCTCATCCATCGCCTGTCCTTGCGTCTTGCAACGTCGCTTTTGCTGGACTTTCCTGCACGGCACAAGAACACTGCAGGATGGCATTACGGAATTGTCTCTCGTATGTGTTTGCGCCCGTCAACTGGAACTTCTCTGACGGCCTGACGTAAAGACCGTCAGCAAGGTCGGCCAAGGTCAGCCGAGGGGAGGCAAGGGTCGGGATCCATATTTTTGGTTTATATTCTTGAACTGATTGGCTCACCGCACTCGAGAATTGACGTTTTTGGCACCTGGGGGTGCACGGGGCAGTGCTCCAAGTGCGGGGGGCGCTGGACGAACGTTTGTTTCTGTGGGAAACCTGTTGGCCCAGCCGGTCGGCTTCGTTAGTAGTCGAATCCCGCCAAAGACGTTCTAGCGTCCTCGTATTTGGCTTGGCTGACAGGCTGCCAATGGAACAAAAGACGATCCCCTTGCTTGGCGTCCGGGTTTCAAATCCGAACAAAAAGTTTGGTGTTATTTCCGGCCCAGCCGACGACACTTTTTCTTTCATCTTGAATGGCAAAGCGCTGGAAACCATTTATTGTTTCAGAAAATCTTCTGTAATAGGTTAGGTAAGAATGCCGCCCCAGGATGTGAACCAAACGCCAGTGATAATTACCAAAGACTGAGGGAAACTACAAGATCGTGATTGCTTTGTAATGTAACCAGTTAAAGGAATGTGGTCGCGTTGGTCAGCTGCAGTTAAGATCATCCCACAGAGATGAAGTCCAGGTGTGCTTGGATAGCTGCTGCTCCCGTGAAAGTTTCATCCTCTGCGATCGTCGAGAGCTATAAGATTGTAAAAGGTTTGGAAACTAATGGAGATGCGGTCGTGTGAATGGCCTCGAATGTACGTACAAGTGCCTGATGATAAATATCTAATTGCCTTCCATGGCTGAGATGGAACCAGCTCGGCGTGCATAAAGTCATCCCTCAATCGACGTAGATTTCCGTGTTAACGTCGGCTGCAGCTTCACTATCTAGTACCGTTGTCTCTGTATTTTCATCTCCCTCCTGATCAAAGACAAAAGGGGCCATCCATTCGAATCGTGATCTCACAACTCGACTGGCAATCGCCCCGATGACCATCTGAGTTCACAAAGATGGCCAAACAACCATCGTCTGATCTTCTCATCTTTTCCGGGGCTGCTGGCACAGAATCAAACCCCATCCACAGCAAACACCGCTGCCCTGCGCAACCAGTGAACACAGCCATTGGTTTGTTTTCGCTCCTTCCCCTGCATACTCAACTTTCTGTCCTGCAGTGCCCAAACTTTCGCTGCTCTTGACAATAGAAGGCAACCACGGCAGTGAGTCACGGGTTGTTGTTAGGTATTCTATCGAAATACCACTCTATAACCACTTTCTGCAACTTGGGCTCTTTGACCGACTTCTCTTTAACACCGTATCGCAACTTATACTGCCTGCCGAGTTGATCTGATCCTCAAACAACATCACCGAAATCGACCGCCGCTTCTTCTTGACCAATCCAACTTTCAAATCTTGATCTACCAAATCGAGCGAGGGTATGTATTATCTTGGTGTTATAGTCGCTTGAAGTGACTGACAACTTCTTTTGAAATAATAATAATAATAATATGAATGCAACGCTAATTTGCATTCTTCGCAGCAGCCAGAAAAAAAGAAAAAAGAAAATGTCGAGCCGCAAAGTCAAGAAAACTTTCTCCTTCTCCGGATCTTCCCCTCTTACTCCTGCTCGTAGAATCTATGACGAGCTCGAGTTGGGTGACTCCTTGTCACAATCGCCGGCAGCAAAGCGAGCAAAGCGCTCCGGCCGCGGCATCGAGAAAACCCCGTACCATCCTACCATGGCAGCTGTTTTGGACGAGGCAGGCTCCGAGAGCGACAAATCGCAGGCAGAAAATGACTCCAGCCTTGGATCTCTCTCGGATTCGTATGCGATCAGGCTGGCCGAAGTTGCAGGCACAAAGAGAAAGAAACGACTTGCGAAGCGGAATGATTTGACCCGACAAGATGGCGCAGCTACCAGTCAGGGACCAACAAATGAACCAAGCATATTCAACCCTATCAAGATCAAGCCTGAGATGGAAGATACATCTGCCGAGTTTGGGATGACTACCAACCCTGGTGCGGATGGCATCCCTGCTCATTCAAAGACGGATGTTAGCCCTATCAAACATAAGACGGACGGTAATGCCTCATCCAGAAAGTCGGTTAGGTTCTTCACTGGTGGAGAGGCACGGAACGATGACTCGAACATGATGGCCGTTGATAATCATGGCAGCTTTGTCGCCAATAGCATCGACAACCGCATCCCCAGTCCTCCCATCGTTTCTGACCACGAGTCTGCAGCCCTACCGTCTGGCACTCGAACTCTCAAATCCATCAACAAGCGGCTAAAGTCTCTCGACGCGAAGCTCTCGACCGCCCCGGCCGAGAATCCTGTCTTGAACGACGAGGTTGCCGCTATCCGGCACCTTCAAGAAGACGTGTTTTCCCTTTCCCAGCGCATTCATCGTGATGAAATTCGAGCTCAAGTTCGCCACCAAATCATGTTTAACGGACTCAAGACATTGTTCGTGGCTGTTAACAAACTTGCAGAGGACGTCAAGTCAGCCGACGCTATGGAGGATGAGGCTAGAGAGAAGGGACACGGAGAGAGAAAGCCAAACGAGGGAGAAGGCAAGGCGCATGGCGAAGTTAAGCCTAAGAATACCATGTCAACCAAGACACTTGAGCACTGCCTGGGAAAGTATATGGAAGACCTGGGACGGGCATCTACTGGCGATGAGGTGAACAAGGTTGGCAAGCTGGTAAGTTTCTTTTTTTTTTTTTTTTTTAACCTCTATGGGGTTAATGCTAATTAACTGAATAATAGTGTGTGCAGTATGCTGGGGATCTGTTCAAGACCCTCTAATTCTAACACCATGGAGTCGCAATCAGTTCAGTCTTGAAACAGCATTCATTCATATGGAGGTACAAGTTTACGGATAACAAAACTCACTGCAGGTTTGATTTTCTTTGATTTCCACAACTTCTGGATCTGGGCTCTGGTGCATCTTCTGTAGGGTACTGGGATGGATTTTATGATTGGGGCGTTCGGTGTCATTTTGCTTTTGTTTTCATTTTCGATTTGGGAGTTTTCTGTGGTGTCTTGTATTCACATGGAATTGATTTATAGGAAGACACTTCGGTCACATCCGGATGGTAGATGTCAATGTTGTAATTATTATGTATTATGATGTAGTTTCGGGCTTCGGGATTGAGCTTAGGAAGTGTGATATCAACGGGACATGATGGTCGTATTTGTGGTTTCGGACTGGTAGTTGTCGGGACAGATTCGGCTCGCCTGCTACTGAGATCCTGGGACTACGGCAGCGGCCTGTTTCTGTTGCAAAATGTTTTTACATTCAAGCCCAGGGACTTCTAAAGTAAGTAAAAAAGAGAAATCTTCATTACACTGTATTTCAGTCTTTTAAAAATGCGAGCCGCAGTATAAACGGCCCAAGTTGCAAACAACACGTCCAGCTCCAAAAACGCCTTCCCGATTAGTGCATTCTGGGCGCTTTGATAGGCGCGCTGTTTGAGAGTCTGGTTAGTGTGTCTTGTACAGTACCTTCCTTGGCTTTGATCTCATCTCATCAATCTTTTCCACCCCACCTCACAAAAAACTCAATTTCCCCCATCGAATACGTTAATAAGAAGGAATGGAAACCAGAGCCGTTCGAGCCCGAGTTGCAAATGCCTGTGACACTTGCAAGTTGCGCAAGATAAAATGTAGCGGCCGGGCCCCATGTGCATATTGTGTTCGGCGCCGGGAACCTGACAATTGCCGATTCACCGCCGGTCGGCGCAGACCTCCGGCTCGACCCCGCCATGATGATGGGTCTTTGATTGCTGCGACTTCTACTCATAATAACGTCACTTTGGGCTCTCCAGCTTCAGAGACGAATTCGGGAGTTGCTCAATTGCCTTCATTGCTTCCACAGCATCATCACCACCAACAACAACAACATCATCATCACCATCGCACAGCTTCTCCGGCGTCATCACAGATCCACATCACTGCCACATCTGCACCGCCGCCATCATCGATATCTCGCTCTCATTCTCTGCCCGAAATAATACGCGGCACTGCTAGACAATCACACCCGCAACCTCCGACATCCAGCGATCCAGTATTTGAAGAACACGAACATGAAGAGACCGAAGTCCCCCGCGAAGCCAGGCTGCTATGCGACGCCCAAGGCAAGCTAATCTTCATAGGGGACTGCGCGCCCTTATCCTTCTTCCAGACGGTCCGGCGGCTGGTCACTTCTAGAGTTGACCCGCACGCCTTCGCCCCAGAGACCGGCGGATATTCCGCCTTGGAGAACGTCTCGTCCTCGCGCGCGACTGCGCGGTCCGCTGGACCGCCGCCCATCACTTGCCTCATCAAAACGATGGTCCAAGCCTACCTGGATGTTACCTCGGGCTTCGTAGATCTCTTCGACAGCTCTGCTCTACCGCAAACCATCGAAGCCTGGGCCGAACAGGACAAGGACAAACGAGATGCAGCCAGCGCGGCGCATTACCTCGTCCTAGCCATAGGATGTCAAGCCTCGGATGAAGAGGGCCCGCTCGCCGCCGCAGGGCAAGAATACTTTGATTACGCCCGAGATCTAGCTTTCGCCAGCCTGACGTCTGGAGACTTGGGCGTAGCCACTGTGCAGGTTTTCATACTGGTTACTTTGTACTCACTGGGGGCGTGTCAGATCAATGCCGGCTTCCTATTCTTCGGTATTGCGGCGCGCGCCGCGTACTCGATCGGCATACACCGAACCGCCGTGAATGCGCGGTTCGGCGGCGAGGTTCACGAGTTGAGGGACAAAGTGTGGAAAAGCTTGAGGGTCCTGGATCTGTATTTGAGTGCCAGCATGGGACGCCCCCCGGCTACTAGCGATGTTGACTGTACTGTTCCGTATCGGGGGAGCGACGGGGAGGACGGAAGGGAAACTTTCAATCTGTTGAACGCCTCTGTGCAAATATTCTTGGTCATCGAGAGCGTGGTTATGGAGGTTTACTCGAGGAGAAAGATTAGTCCGAGATTGACCGAGGGGATTTCCAAGGAACTGAGAGATTGGAGCTCGAGGTGGTTGAGCAGGTTGAAGGATGTGGTTGAAGGGAGGGGAGGAGGGGGAGCGGGCATGGCGAACGGGGCTTGTCAGGTCCTGGCTAGTTATTATTACGCTGTGGTGCTGGTTTCGAGACCCTTTTTGATGGTTGAGCTGCATAGGAGGTTGGCTGTAGGTGGGAGGTCTCCCGGAAGTAGTGGTGGCGGAGAAGGCTCGTCGTCGTCGTCGTCGGGAAAGTCGAAGCTGGCGGATGCGTGCATTGATGCAGCTATTCTGATGGTTGAGACTGTCAAGGGTCTGATTGAGAGAGGCGTGATGACTAGGCGGGCCCCTATGGTCGTGTAAGTGGTGTTTCCAATGCGGGAAACTGGTGATATGCTGGAAGCTGACGCGAGTTGTTATAGATCATGGCTATTTGCTTCATCACTTGTTCTTGGCGCTGGTCTTCTTGGAGGATTTGGTCACATCATTGAGAAGCATTGCCGAGCAGCGATTTCTGCCCTGGATTACTTTGCTCAGGCTGACGCACATGCAGTTCAGTATTCGCTAATTGCAAAGTCTTTGCTTGCAACCGCATTGGAGTATCTGGAAAAGAGGGAGATGCAGGAGAGACTAAGGAGGACGGAGAGCTCTTCCAGGATATTTGGGCTCATACCAAGAACAACAAGTGAAGGAAGGCCAGCGACGGGAAGCCCTAGCGTTGATGATACGACCAAAGGATTTACCGGCGGAGATAAAGCTAGAATTTCTCAGACAGACGGACCAACACCAGGTCTGTTTGGATTCGATTTTGAGGCTGCATTTTTGGGATTGACGGATTCTTTTGCGAGGACACCGGATTTCTCTATGATGGGGATGGGTGGAGGTTCTTTTGGCCATGAGACGGAACAAACGTTTGGAGCCTTGAACCTGTTCCCCTTGCTTGAAGGCGATGGGCATATCGATCTGGCCAATTATTTCTGAGCCAACCTCCCTGAGGCATCCAGCCGTCCCCCGCATTTTCCAAGATTTTAGTTGTCAGAGACAGATGATCGGTTGCATTCTGCCGGCAGACTTGTGGCCAATAGGTACCGCGATTTCTTGGCTGGACATCTATGGTGTGTTTCCGCGGCTGATGACAGATGCATGTCTTGGCACACAGTTACATTGAAAAAAGGGGGATGTGAAAGGGTAGCTACACAGACGTCACCTCTTGTGTTGTTGAGGGTGGCGGCATGATCGTGTAGCGCCTGAGGAAGGGGGAATCTACGGTCTTGAGGGCTCACAATACTAGAAGCAAATGTTTTTTATGAACATGGGAAAATATGCTCATTTATTACAAGTATACAATGAACCGGCTTGGGTTGGAAACGGCCTGGAAGAACTACATTAATCCAAGACTGGGGACCCTTGGCGATCAGCTTCCGGTTTGTGAATGACGCCCAGAGACACGGCACGAGGCTGGGCAAGTTGAAACTGGACCAGAGATCAGCCCCAGGCATTTTCCGAGAGGGTTACCAACACTCACCGCATGGATGTTATGTTATTGAAGGTGATTAGGTTCCTGGAACGGTTCGAGATCAATCGGGATTTGTGCTGGGGTTTAAAGCTACAAAGTTCTTTTTGAACACCAACTCTCTCTGTTCCCATTGAGAGGCATCGTTTTACCAAATAGGTACTTGATTCGTCTGCTCGCGTATGAGTTAACATACAGAGCCTTCTCTCATCTTAAAGCAGGCGGAAGGATCTATGCATTAAAAAGGATCATCAATACCTGGTCATGATGTGTGGTCCCGCTCCCTGTTTACTGCTTTACCCGTAGAGCAGACTGCTCGGCGCAGAGTATCCACGTAACCTTTTTTTTTTTTTTTTGCCTTACTTGGACAAAAACATTTGTTTTCTCCATCTTGCTTTCTGGCTTCACCTTCAGTTTCAATCATCTTAGTTCTCGATATGCCACCATAATGCTCACCCACCGGGGTCTCCCAAGGGGCACTCTGGTATTGCTGATGTTTGCTCTCGCTCTATTCATACTTACAGCTTCAAAACTAAACAATGGTATCGTGCTGAGACCTGAATCCATGATTCAGGACTGGCTACATGGACAAAACCCCGAGGAACACTCAGTAGGAAACCAAAAATGCAAGGATCCATCCCTCGACTTCCTTCGCAGTCTAGATCTATCTTTAACAGAGACATTTACCTTCTCTCGACGCTGTGTCAAACCGATCATTACGCCCAATCTCCAGCGGGCGTCCATAACCAACATCTCTGGTCCTTTCTTCACCCACGAGACCGAAACCTCTCTGTCGTCTTGCCCCTCAACCGTTCTCCCACCTTGTGACACCCTCCCTCTCTCTGTGCCCGCTCCTTACCCAGTACAACAATACCCCCACCTCCTCTTCGGAGTCGCCTCAACGTACGAACGAATCGAGTCCTCCCTGCCGGCGTTCACCCACTGGCTATCCGACACCTCCGCCCACCTGATAATCGTCATATCCGATTTCTCCCGCCTCCCGCCTCACCTGACCCTCGAGTCTCTCGAAACCCAGTACCGCTCCCACGGAATCCACGCAACCATAATCCCGCCCAGCATCGCTCACCCGCTCCCCCGAAAAACAGAAACGGCATTCCAAACCTCGCGCCGCTTATCATCCCCGGCGCCCGTCGAGCAACTCCACTTCCTCCTGGTTTCCGACCTCTTGCAGCACGCCACCCCGCGGACCCAATGGCTGGGGATTCTAGACGACGACACCTTTTTCCCTTCGCTCTACCCCTTGTCCGAGTCCCTCTCGCGTTACCCCCACGCCGAGCCGCTGTACCTGGGCGCGCCCTCGGATAACTGGAACTCGCTCGCGGCTTACGGGCATCAAGCCTTCGGCGGCGCCGGCATTTTCATCTCGCTGCCCCTGGCCCGCGCGCTCGCCCCGAACCTGCGCTCGTGCGCGTACGAGTCGGCCTCGACCACGGGGGACTCGCTCCTCGGCGACTGCGTCGGCTCCCGCACCGCAGCAAAACTCACCGTCCTCCCGGGGCTGAACCAGCACGACCTGCACGGGGACGCTTCGGGCTGGTTCGAGGGGGACCCGAACCCGCTGCTGTCGATCCACCACTGGAAGTCGTGGTACAGGGCCCCCGCGGTGAGCATGGCGGGCGTCGCAAAGGTGTGCGGGGCTTGCCTGCTGCGGCGGTACAGGTTCCAGGGGGACGACACCGTCTGGGTCAACGGGTACAGCGTCAGCAGGTACTCGGAGGGCGTGCTGGACAAGCTTGATCTGGACAAGATGGAAGGGACCTGGGAGGGCGCAGGGGACGGAGAGGGAGGGGGCTACGAGCTTGGGTATGGGACTTTGAGGGAGCGACTTGGGGAAGAGGGTGACGGGAGCGGGAGCGGGAGGAGAAAAAGGTGGAAATTGGTTGATGCAAGGATAGATGAGGATATCAAAAAGTTTAGGCAGATTTACGTTTGGAAAGACTCTGAGAATGAAAAAAAGGGGCGGAAAGGAAAGGACGGGGTTGTCGAGATTATTTGGGACGTTTGAAGACTTTCTTGGAAAAGAGGACGCGCTGTGCGATATTGGTGTTGAGAGTGATGTCGAATTTCGAGAAACTGGGATCCGAATAGTGTTTCCTGGATATATCTATTTTTTTAAAAAAAATAAATAAATGATAAGAACCGGAAATTTTCTTGCTTATCATCACCCAGTTTACTACACGGTTTTGCTTGTTCTCGACTGTGTGGCCTTTGATGGCTTTTCTTGCGATTTTTGAGGATCTTCATGTTCGGAATGGTGGTTTGCTCAATGGTTATGTATATTTCTTTGCCCATACACTTCTTTTAGGGTGACATTGGCCTCGAATAGTATCCTGTCGAATAGTATCCTGTCAAGATATACCTCAACCTATTGTCTAGAGACGTCCCCCAATCTCCAAATAAATACCCTATCTATAATTACACATGAAACATTTACTCCCATACTAGATCCCTGGGGGTAGTTGGGTTGGTATCGTATTGAACATACAAATTATAACAAGAAAACGCAGATTCAAGGCAATGAATTATGCCCAATCCAGAATACACACCTCAGCGCCGATTATCATTTCCATTCCCATCATTGTTCCTGTTCCCAGGGCCTGGTCTCCTTCTGGACTTTGACCTGCTCCCATGTTCGCCAACCCCCCCGTTACCAACTTGCCAATTTGTTGAGCACATTGGACGCAATCTCGCGACATCCCCGTGCCCCATCCTCACCTGCCGAAGCTCATCCCCTTTTGCCAGAAGATCACGGTCTCCAAATCGTGACTCCTTGGCATTCCTCTTCAGCTCATCAATCTCTTTTCTCAGGACTTGGATCGCCTCGTCCTTTGCCTTGTCATTCTCCTTTAGAGTAGTTAGCTCCGTCTCGGCAATAGCAAGTCGACTGCCTAAGTCCTTCGAAGAAGGCTGTTTTTCCAAGAATTTCACTCTCTTGTCAATATCTTTTATTTGTGAGGTCATACTGCTAATAACCTCGTCATTCGCTCGTCGGGCTTGAGATTCGCCTTCATCAGCGAGATTGATCACCGAGCGAGAATTTGTAGCGGAGCGGGTAGAACGTGCGGTATTGTTGCTGCTGTTGTTGTTGTTGTTGTTGTTGTCGACCCGAGATTCGAGTTTACTAACCCTCGAAGTAAGCAAAGAAAGGTCGGATGCGGTCAACGACTTCAGAACGGCAAGATTCTCCCCGAGGGTATTTACTCGGTCGTTGGCGACTTTGATGAGGGGATCGAAACCGGCTTTGCACATCTTCCACTCTTCTTGCGCAGTCTTTTTAACATAATATTCCTTTCTGTTCTGTTTATCCTCAAGAATCTGCAGCTGGGCGGCGATTCTCTGGATCTCCTTGTCTTCGGTTGCAGTTTTCTTCCGAGACTTTTTCTCCGGACCCAGTGTCTCGAGCTCCTTGATTCGATCATCATGCTCCGTCAACGCGGTTCCATACTTGGACAGTGTTTTGTTTACGCTCTCGAGACGTTCCGAAAAAGAGTCTTGAAAGTTGGGGAAAAGGGTCATCCCGGCCTCTGCCACATGTGCTCTGAAGCTCCTCCGTAGGGGCGGACTCGATGGCAGAAGACCGATCGCCGAATCCATAGAGGGTGTGGCAGGCGAAGTTGTGGAATTTGTCTCTGACGGCGCATAGTCCTCATCCGTGAAACGGGAGTTGTCGCTAAAGACTGAAGATGAGCCGTAAGCCCGCCGTTTGGGATGGCTTGCGGTGACAGTATCTTTTCTGTGCCTTTTTCGAGTCGGCAATGAAGGTTCTGGATCGTCATCCGAGTCGTCATGGATGACTACGGGAATCGTCGGAGCAGTGCCCTCGCGCCGGGGCCTTTGCGCCAGGTTCATCATCGCACCGCGGTCGACATGATCCTTCCAGGTATGGATGCATTTTTCGAGCATGGCAGAGTATTCCTTTGGGATGGTTTTTGACAAGAACCCTGTTTCGAACCTGACCCACTGATCCACCATGTCCGTGAGTGTCGAGTACGATGGTTCAAAACCAAAACTCGCTCGATGTTTGATATGAGCCTTCCTGGCCTTTATGAAGACAGTCATCACAGTCTGAATAACGTCCTGATCTGCCTTGAGTGCCACAGCTTTGGCGACCTCTGGCAGAAAACTAGGAGTTCCGTAAACCTTGCGGAAATGTATGTGGGCTTGAACTACTACTGCAAGATTGTTGGCAACTCGGAGCTTGATTTGCTCAATTGACTCCTTGTAAGGGGACACCACAGATGGAATTGTTGTATATACTGCTCTCGATAGAGCACTCCAGACCTCTCGGAGCTTGACTTGGAGCTTGTTGGTCTCGGGATGGGCGAAACGAAAACCATCCATCTCCCAGAACTCCCAATTTGGAGGTGTGCTCAGATCTGTCGTCTCGATGCTGGCAATGACTGTCTCCGGCGGAGGCGGGGCTTGATTCGTTCTGGAGCGAGAAGGCTTGGAGGCAGCCTCGCCATTTTTGGGTCTGGCCGGAGGCATTATTTCACTGAGACGGGGTGCTCAAGGAGTGACCGATATCCCCTTTGAACATAATCAGTATTTTGTGCGGTTCGTACACTCTGGATGCGATTCAATACATACCAAGACTGAGATACTCAAATAGCGACCAAAGACCGCAAAAAAGGTCGTCGGTCATTCGCTGGCTTTCACTGTCTGCCGATTCGGAAACCTCAAGCGAAATCTCCCAGAGTAGGGTCCGATTCGAGCTTGATACAGTGATCATTACAGTTATTGATGATGAGACTCGTGATGGGGTACTCGTAAACCGGAAGTCGAGGTAGGTGAGTGCTGGATGGCGCTGTTTAGTGAATCGGAACCTCTGAGACAACGGGCGATATGACGGAAACTAAAGTAAAATAGAGGAAACACTTTCAAAGAAAAAAAAAAAAAAGGAAAGAAAAAAAAGAAAAGAAAAACTTTTTTTGACAGAGCGAGGTGATATCGTGGGGTTGGGTGGACTCAGGCAGTGGCCGACATGGATGATTTTTTTTTTAATGTGAGGAAACGGTTGACTTGACCTGCTCGCCTCCCGTAAAGGCGGATTGAGCCAAGTGGTAGGAACGCGAAAGACGTTTTGCCTGGAGCTGATGCGAGATTGATGAGACAAACCTCACGACGAAATTCACAGGCCTTTAGCTTCTGCCTCGCGGAATGCTACGGGGGCGTGGAGTAACCTGGAGGGTTTCTTAACGACCTAATGCAGAACATGGATAAGCTAGGTGGTTAAGGTAGGTAAGGTACCTATTGATGTGCATCTGACCTCCGAAATGCCCATGACAGGATTGCTCCCTCCTTCCTTCCATAGGCTTTAGGTGGTTGGTTACCTAGGTACCTTCCAGGTTAGCCCAAAGGCGCCTGTGCCTTGACCATCAATGAGATCAATGCCATGAGGGCCTGACTTTGACCCCCGAAAGTGAGATCTATTGGAAAATAAATGCTAAGGCCTTGCCTGTGACTGCGACCAAGTACAAAATATTTGGGTTTCTGCAACTTTCCGAACCTCGACAACAACAGCGACAGCGGCTGCAAGTTGACTGCAATGTCAACGTCGGTATGCATTGACTACCTTTGCGCTTTTGGGCGCAAATTCTTGGACTCATGGCCATTGTTTCGTTCCAACTGCAGGGAATCGTGTCGGGACCGCAGAGCTTCCTTTTTTTTTTTTTTTTTTTTTTTTTTTTTTTCTTTCAGGGGCTCAGGGGCGAAAGACATTGTTTTGTTGCTCTACCCTCAACAACATGGTGGATCTCATTGTGAGTGCCTTGCTTGGCAGATCGAGAGGACCGTGCATTAAAAAAGGCTTAGCTTCGCTGTCGCAGCGCATTTCTTCCAGGAACCGCCGTTCCGGGGTTCCACACGACGCCGCCAAAAGACCATTGAGGGGCAACAATGCGACAAGACTTTACCAAAGCTTTATGATATTCAAACTATAGGCATGGCGACCACAGGAGATAACGGCGCTGAGCCGTGGAACAGGGAAACCAAGCACAAGTTCGAGGGGTATGTTGCTTTTCGCCTTTCTGGGGATTGCGCCGCTAACGACCCTTCAGCAAAGACAGAAGCGAGTTCCTTGACCCATGTCAGGAGGCTGCTGCGAGAAGTATCAGGTGTTTGCACCGCAATGCCGGCGACCGAACGATGTGCTCCGATTATTTCCAGTTAGTATGGACCATGTTACGTACAAGAGGCGGTGCTGACGGTTTTCGCTTTCAACCTTTATTTTAGGGCGTATAGGGACTGCAAAAAGGCCTGGGTACGATACATCTCCGGTTCTAGCCAAGTTAGAAACTGCTGACCAGTAATCGATAAACAGATCGAGAGGCGCAAACAAGAGAAGAAGGGAAAAAGTCTTTGGTGAATCTGCCTGCCTGATATCCGTTGATATGGCGCGATTTGTATGGACCACGGACCCGGATGAGAGGAAACGACAGCCGACGGATGTGGACATGGGATTACTGCCTACTAACTAGAGGGCAGGCTATCACCAATTCTGTAAAATATATGTAAAAATAATAACAGGGTCTCCAGATCCATTCCAAAATTTTAGGTCAAGACGTTGTTGCAACTCACCGCGGTGAAGTCGGAAGGTGGGGGGAAGTGGGTTGTGGTGGACAGCAGAGTAATGACGCACGAGCCACTCATCCACTTGATGTGTGTCCCGGGCACCGAGCCAGCCCACCCCCACCAAAAACATGGCAAGTTGTAAAATAGCCCAGACAGCAAAGCTCAGCATTCGAAAAAAGTACACCTGAGATATCTCAGTGTAAATTTGAATTTTGGATTCCCCTAGCATTATTGTTCAGTGCTCGGATTTACCGCCATGTCCTCGTACGCATATGGACCCCCGCCGCTGAGGAACAGCGTGGACATGCAACTGCAGTCCGCCTTTAGTGACCGTAACTGGTCCTCGGTGATTCGGCTTGCAGCGAAGCGATTTGCAACCTTCAAAGATCCTTACTATGAGGTGAACCGGCCCCCTTTGCGAGGCAGTAAACAACTCCTAACATCCTCTTCAGGCAATCAAGATATGCGCCGAGTCACAACTAGACGGCACGCCAGAAAAGTGTGCTGCCATCGTTGCTATTGACGAGCTTGTGCAGAGCAAAAAGACGCCAGATCTGGACACACTTGAGCTCTACGAGTATGCATGCCGAGACTTCTTGGGTTATGAAGTCGAATACGCCGATGGCCTGGGTCCCTTGAGGGCGAGATGGGTAAAGGCGAACGCCACGAGCCCGTTGGCAGTCAATTGCTTGCAAACGTGTCTCGAGCATTGGGATCTTGTGAGCGCTCAGCATGTCAGTGTCCAAGATATCCATTTACCGCCGGCTCAGCAGCAGTTAACTTTGTTAGCCAGATCGCAACAACGCTCGACAAGACATTCGCAAACTCTTCTGACAGAAGATTCATGTTCTGGAGCATAACCCTCACATTCCTTCTTTCAGTGTGTTCCTCTATTGCTGGCGACAAAATGAATCTGCCCGAGACTAACATGGACAGATTAGCCCCCAGTGTACCGATGCCAGCCGAAAAATCTATAGCATGTTGGCAGTCAGACAACTAGAAAAGGCTGCTGACTTGACCGAAAATGTTTGTGGTCTTGTCCTTTATTAGTGATTTATATTGACATGTGATAGTCCGAAAAACTCGAAAAGACCGACAGGGGTCTCCTGAGCGAGGAAGAAGTATGCCTTTACTACAGAGTATTACTGCACCACGGAACCAAGGAAGAGTTCACCTCTCGGATACAAAGCCCCAAGCTGGGTGCTATCGGTCAACTTAAACAGGGACGAAAACTCCTGTTTTGCGAAGCCCTTGACGCCCTCGAGAAATGGGGAGAGTGGGATCAGATTTACAATCTGTGCCGGGAAGCTCTGACTCTAGGTCTCGAAGGGACAACAACTCCCTTCTTGGTCTGCGATTTGAGGATATGGAAGAAGTTTGCTTCTGCTGCTAGCAAGGCGACGGATACTGATGCGTAGGCACCTCTGTTATTCAGCGCCCTCGGTAGTCATGCTGATGAAGTTTTAGTGCCCTAAGCGAGGTTCGGAATGTTCTAAACAAGTTCATCCAACTTAAGGACAAGGCCAACCCGATGTACAAAAAGAACATTAGCTTGGCCCTGTTGGACACGACCTTCCGATTACCATCTACGGATCTCAACCCCAACAATGACCAAAGCGGTCTCACACCGAGAGTAGCCCAAATCGGGCTGTATCTGGACCAGTACTATGAGAGACTTGCCGCTTTCGATGATGTCAAGGGCTATGTGGCGGAGTTGAGCTTTGAGGAAGTCAAGACTTTGTTGGACGATGTGTTGCCTAAAATCTCGGGCGAGGTGAGTGTTCCTCAGTCCCCTGCTATGTGGATCTTTACTGACAGATTTTGAAGAGCCCCGAGAAAAAGAGCCAGATCATCATCAAGGCGATGGAATCGAAACTTCGCTACTTCCTCACTACATGCCCCCAAACACTCTCGCCTTCCGCAGCCACTGGAGAAGGCAAGAGGAAGCCGTTCAAATGCCTGTTCTGCTCTCAACCGGCCTCGCTTCCATGCGAGACTTGCCTAAAGAAGATCATTGCTGATGCAGCAGAGACGTACAGCCAAATAAGCGCCGACAAGGAGCTTTTGGCTGCAATTCCTGAGCTGGATAGGGACCCGCGTCTCGACCTGGCGCTCGCAATCGGAACATCACTCCTAAAACTGTCCGGACTGCGGCCATACGGTTCAGATGCTACTCGTTCACTATGGGAAGACATCAAGCCATCTTTACTATTCCAAGCTGTGCTTCTGCTCGATGCTCAGCTCAAGATCACACCAAATGATAACGGCTTACGGCTCTTGCTAGTACAGCTGTATCTTCTCCTTGGTTGCGCATCGTATGCCCATCAGCTTTGGGTGCCTATGGGTGTCAAGAGAACCATTCAGGACGCTCTCAGCCCTCTTTTCTTTGATAGGATTTCCACCATTTCTCCCGGTTTATTCCACGGAACCCGTCCTCTTATGGAGCCTCTTCAGACTTATTACAGTTACACTCTCCGGGATCCTTCGCCCATCCGCATCTGGGACGCCTTCTCCGCAGGCAGCTACACCAGCATTCTCGATATGAATGACTACGACAAGAAACTACGAACTAGCTGTACCCTTATGATGACTCTGGTAGAGGAGAGAAGAGCAACAAGATGTTTTGGCGGGAAGATCGACTTCGACATTGATGACCACCCACTGACTGCCGACATTTTTGACGACACCGTTCTGCTGAACAAGACAGATTATGGTTCATTCACCAACTTGGAAAGTGTCTACAGTCCTCCGATCCAGGAATACCTCCGACTTGGACCAGGTCTCTCGGTAAGATAATCCCTCTCCATCGTGCTTGGATTTTCTTGCTAACCTCTCCAGAACGAACGGTCACACCTTTCGTACCTCTCCGAGAAATATCTCGACCTCCTGACATATAAACCACCTCAGCCATACAAACCCTCAAAGCCCACAGACGCAGCTGCCAGGGATCGCGCATACACTATCGAAGTCCTCTCCCACGTCAGCGAGACGCTCACCACCCTCGTCCAATCCCAGTCTTCCCTCCCCATAACCCCAGCTGAACACACCTACTACTCCATCCTCTCGCTCCTTTCCTCTGCGGTGCTTATCTGTCTTTCTACTCCTCGGACTAACCCATCACCTCCCAAAACCCTTTCTCTCTTGACTTCATCAATCAAATCGGCCGCTGGCACACTTCGTTCCGGATTCAACGCTACATCTACGGAGAAGGTCATTGCTTCCTTGACCGAGCTGCACTCGACCGCATTAGCGAGGGACACGGGCATCGCTATCAAACTTTCTGCTGGATTTGTCCTGACATGGAATGATAACGAGAATGCTAGGGACAGAAGTGGGAGGTCGGCTCTGCACAGGGAAGCGATAGCTGAGATGAAGGCTCTGGAAGCTGCCGGAGTAAAAGTGGTTGGAGACGTCAAGGCTCATTTTGGGAAAATGAAGGAGGGATTGGGAGAGAGTGGGTGGCTGGATAGGATTTTGGAAGTTACTTTTCCTGAGGGTGAGGAAGATGAAGATTTCGCACGCGCGGTACAGAAGATTGTTGGAGGTGGCGAGGAGGAGGAGTGGGCTGCGAAGATTGCGGATAGTTGGCGTGATGTGGTGAAGGGATGGGTTGGTGTTAACTGGTAGGTAGGACAGAGAATTGGCGTCGAGCAATGTACGTATAAAAAAGTCACAATGGTCCTGAGTGATTTTGTTACGTACTATATTTTTACCAAAGGGATTTTTTGTTTAGAAAAAAAATTCCCAAAAAAAAAATAAAAATAAAAAAAATAAAAGAAATTGAAATGAAACGGGGTATATATAATTCTCCAACATGGCAACGACATCGTCTTCCACCTGCCCACTCCTTCCATCACTTTGCAGTTCATTCCATGTCATGATTTACCCAGGGAAAAAAAATTATAAAAAAAAACGCTATGTCCACATGCTCATCCAACAAAACAATAAAAAAGAAACAAAAGGTAAGGAAGGGTAAGAAGAATGGGAAAATACATGTATCCGAAGGAAAAAGAAGAGGAAAAAAAAAAAAAAAAAAAAAAAAAAAAAAAAGACCCGCCCGCCTTCCTGCCCTATCTCATTCTGACACTTGAATTCATTCCTAATCTTGTCTTGGTTCCATATTTACCAACCATTACTACCCCTCCTGTCCCTCTCCCTCCTCTCTCTTCTTTCCTTCTTGGCTATCAAGTCTCTCCTCTCCTCCCCGAGCGTAACCCAGATCCAGAACCAGCTGATGGTCTCGACGAAAGCAAAGGTGAAGAAGACTCGATTCTTGAGAGCGTCGCCTCCCCACCCGGAAGGCTGGTAGTGCGGAGCTGTTTGCGGGTGGGAGAGGAAAGAGCCGGAAGAGTGCGGGTCCGAGTTGAAGAAGGGGGAGGAAGGGGAGAAGAGGAAGGAGTAAGAGGAAAGGCACAGGGATATCAAGGTTCGGAGAGGTGCTACGATATCGTCAGTTTTTTTTTTCTTTTCGGGAGGGAGGGAGCTGACAGGGTGGAGGGGGATGGGGAAAAGATCAATCTAAACTTACCTTGCATGGTCCAGTGATGCAACAAGGAAACCTCATCGGGCAGAGAGAGCGTGACGAGGTCCGTGATACCCAGGAACGCCAAGACCACCGACAGGAACGCCAGAGCGGGTGATTGCGATTCGAAGGAGCGGGAATGCGGGAGGCCCATGGATTCGCCTAGGAGGTAGACGACCGCTTGGTCTGCTATTGTTTGCGGAGAGGTGAGGAAGAAGAAGGCGAGGGTGAGGTGGAAGAGGGAGAGGGAGGTGAGGATCGTTTTGGTTGAGATTAGGGGCATTTTGGGCAGCTTTTTCTGATCCCTATTGTAGAGAGGCGGGAATTATCATTGATCGGATGTAGGTGGTTTGGTAGAGAAGCTTGTGGAAGAGCCTGCTTCCTTGATCGCGTGATGGAGGGGTGCGAGGATCGGCAAGAAAGACGATCTTCGATTATCACTGGACGGAGTTCGAAGAAGTTCGGTGCGCTGTCTGAGATGTAGGTGCTCGAGTAGTGCGCAAGGTAGGTAACGAGAGATAAAGAGGGTTGCGCAAACGTTGCGGTTCCCAGAAACTGAAAGACCAGGGGACAGAGTTCGGTATCCCTTCAGCGTTGCCCAGAGTGGGCATGTGTGTTTCTTATCAGACTGCTATTTCCCATCGATAAGCAGGGATATTTGATTGGTTAATTTTACCTTTTGCATTGGTTGCTTGCCTTGCCTCTTCAAACGGGACCCACCTCCTACGTTTTAGGTTACGTGCCGTAGCGGGAGCAAGGGTTGATGGAGGGGCTGTCATTCAGGAGCACACCCCACTATAGGCCGTGAAGGTAAACTGAAGCGAGGAGGAAAACTGTTTGACTGGACCTTTACCATTCACTTTCAAATTTCAGCTTTTTAGAGAAGATAAACTCGGTGATCATGGACGAACCACCGCCAGCGCCGGCACCCCAGGAGCCATCCCTCGACATCGAGCGGCATCTTAAATACTGGAAGATGTGCTTACAATTCCCCTTACCCCACCATTACCTCTCAAATGAAGGGAACCGTATGGCCCTGGCATACTTTATTGTTAACTCGGTCGTCATCCTTACACCACCGGAACTACCCGCAGAAAAACAACTAATTCCCCCACAAGACCGAAGAAAACTGAGGGCATGGGTCCTCTCACATCAACATCCAGGTGGGGGGTTTGCTCCCTCGTCTTCTTCAATTTTCCCACTCCACGGCTATGAGCAATGGGAGCCAGTAACCGGTTCCGCACAAGAACAAGCGAGTTATGCCGGGGTCGCGAATATCACAGGAACGATATTTGCTCTACAGCTTTTAGCTCTGTTAGCCGACGACAATGACCACGAGGGCGCATTTAACGGCGTCGACAGGGCTAGGACTTTGCAGTGGCTGAGGAGATTACAGAGGTCGGATGGGAGTTTCGGAGAAGTATTGAGACAGATACCCGGAAAAGAAGGCTGGGAGATTTTGGGCGGCTACGACATGCGGTATTGTTATATCGCAGCTTCGATACGATGGATGTTGAGGGGCGAAGTTAAGGAAGGGGGCTCTGATTGGGTGCAAGATTTTGATACCGAGGGGTTGGCACGGTACATCCTGAGGAGCCAGACATATGATGGCGGGTTTGCTGCTAGTTCACAGGAGGAACCGCATGGTAGGTTTATCTGGGTATCCTCAATTGGATAGATACTGACCAAAGACAGCTGGATATGCATACTGCGCCATCTCGGCTCTTTCTTTGCTAGACAGGCCATTGGAGACGGGAACAACTTCCCACGAAAGCAAGATACTAGACTCAGGCATCCGAGATACGCCGGGTCTAGTGCACTGGCTAGCATCTCGCCAGTTTGTATTCCTTGATCCCGACGATGACGAGGATGACGAAGAATCTGTCAACTTCGCCATGCCCACCTCATTGATATCAACACCCGCAAACCCACTTGTAGCCTCAAACGGACGAACCAACAAATTAGCAGACACCTGCTACAGCTGGTGGGTTGGCGCAGCTCTGGCCAACCTCACCAAAACGGAGCTCTTTAATTGGAAGGATACTCGCCGCTTCCTACTCGAGAGAATGTCCCACAAGATTGGGGGCTTCTCCAAAACGCCCGGCGGAGCACCAGATGTTTATCACTCATGTTTCGGCTTGGCTGCCATGGCAGTGATGGCTGAGCCAGGATTAAGGCAAGTGGACAGCGCCTTAGCGGTGCCGGTTGAGACCGTCAAAGTGATTGAGCAGGCAAGAGCGAAGTTGCTGAGGAACGGAAAGAACTCGACAACTGCCAAGGACGTGGTGGCAATGGGACTTGCTATGAGGCGTGTGGGAGGAAAGAAGCCAACTTGGTTGGAGGGAACGTCTCAATTTTCGTGTTGAGTGGGCGATGAAACACAGAGGCAACAAAATGTTGCGAGGAATCCCTTCAACTAATGGCTAATTAATCGGGACAAAGCAGTATCGCCCTCTCCGATAATTGACAAACATCTAAAGCAATTTCACTCCAAAGGAAGCGGATCAGCCAGCACGGAAGGGCTTCCCTGGGTCTTGTAACCCACTTCCTCAGATTCAGAATCACTGTATCCTCCCATGACAACCGCACATGACCAAATCTGCTCCCCAACCGCATCACCCTCAGAATGTGTCACCTCTTCCGGACATAAAATCGTACTTAACATTTGTTTTGCTGCCAGGCTGTTGCCCAGCTTCGTTACGCCGCTCCAAACAGCTGGTTCCTCGCTGAACCCAAGGCTTCATCATCCCGATCCACTCTTTCCAAGTCGCTTGTGGTTGGTCCATAACCCCGCTATCCTTCTTTTCATCATTACTGGTCTCAGCGGGAGTCAAGGATGCATTGCCCTCAGCCAGATACCCTCCTTCCCAAGCTCCGATATATCTTGTTCGAGTTCTTTCCTTGTTCTCGATCAGATGGTTCGACTGGTGAGCTAGTGATGATCAACACTCGCCAAACCGAGCCGATAGATATATACATATATATTGCTGTCCACATAGCATCATTATTTACGTCCTTCTACTCGGACCCTCCTTACATAATCTGTTTCCTCACTTACAACCGGCCCTCATTCGCAATTCGACTCACGCTGTAATAGGGGAAAAAAGAGCATTTTTATTGAAGGAATAAGTAGACCCCCGTCCGGCCCCCCCCCCCCCAAATAGTAAAGTCTTTCATCACTAGCAGAGAGAATTATTTTGCTTTGAAGCGACCGTGACCCCCAAACCCATCCGAAACCCTCCCATGCTCGTTGTTAACTCAAACTCCATGCCCCAAACCAAACCAGCCCAGACCGAAAAAGAATATATAAAATATCCATATCCTCACACATTAGCAGACGCGGAAAGGCCTTACCTTTTTGTATATTAACAAGTGATTAGTTATCATAATTTCCTAATTACTACCGGTACGTCATTACAGAATAACGCTTCTTTTTTTGGTCTAGCATTATATATGAAGAGGTATGGCCCACACAGTAGCTGGCGTTGCTGAGACCCTCTCAGAAACAACCTAACCAACTTCTCACTCCCTTTCATCAAACAACGACCCTACCGCCTTCTAGACCCCCAACAGCCCTCTCGCACTCCAGCACCAACGGCCCTCCGCCAGGCCCACTCGCATCCAAACTCAATGTCACTTCTCCCCTGTCACCAACCACGCAAATAGTCTCGCCTAAATTCCTGGCGTCAGTCTCGCAATGATTCTGTTGCCCTGCCCCTGCCGTACCTCCTCCTTCTCCTTCCCCTTCCCCTTGCTGAACCTCGCGAATGTCAACTGCAGGGAACTGCAAATACCCTTCCCTCAACGGAATCATCACCAAGCCGATTTCCGCTTCCGTTTCCTCCTTTGAACTCAGGTCTGCTTCTTCGCCACCATCAAAGGCGGGTATGATAAAATGTCCCTTTCTCCTGCCGCCCAACAACCAAGTATCAGACGGAGCGGTGATCTCGTACCCAAACTCTAGGTCCTTGCTGAGCGCGATATCTTCAGTATCCCAGATTCTAGTCCATCTGAGGTGTAAGGTAGCGGGGATCAATTGGTTGATGCAGACCGTAGGGCAGCCCGTGTCCTCAAACTCGGTTCCCGCAACGGTTTGGATCGGTTCTTGCAAGCGGATATCCGCTGTGTGCACGACGGCTACGGGCGGGATATCGACGGGGATCAGTATGGTGTTTAGTTCGAGCCCTGAAGGCTCGGGGTGCGGGAGGCGAAGAATGGGGTTCTCTTTCAACCAGGAGCGAATAAAGTTGGCTAGGCTGGCAGATGATATTTCTGTTTCGTTGGTAGATGCCACGGAGCCAAGACCAGGGAACTGCTTTTCCCAATGAATGCTGGTCAGGAAGCTGGTCGAGAGCTCTCCGAGCAGACCAGCTTTTTCTAGATCGTATGATGACAGGTTGTTTCGAACGACTTTGAGGAGTTTCGAGGTGACGGCTTTTGAGAAGTCTTTAAGGGAAGAATCGTGCAGAGCCTTGGAGAGAGCTTGGTCGAATAATGACTCAATCTCCTCTTCTAAGACGCTGTAATGGAGTTTTAAGTGGAGGGTTTTCTTCGTCTTCGGACCTGGTTTGACTCCCTGTTTTCTCGTGATCTTGTAAAGCAGACTTGTCGGTTGTTTGGGGAAGACCAAGACCGGATGACTGGATGCTTGCCCAAAGTGTGAGTCAAACAGTTCGGACCCGAGAAGCTCGCTCTTGAATAATCGCAATGGACTAGAGCTGGCGGTCGAGACGGCGAACCGAGAGAACAAAGCGTCATGTTTAAAGATGTCCTGCACATTGACTTCCAGTGCCAATGATATGGGGACTGTCGATGTTCGGGTAAAAGTGAAGCTGCCTCTGTCGGTGGAGTAAACGACCTCAGCCTTGACAGCCACGTCAAGGAGATCCTGTTCAACAGTAAAAGGAAACCTAATCTTGACGATAGTATTTTCTGCAATCGCATCAAACTTGAATGACCCTCCCTCGGACTTTGTCGGTTGGGTTTCTCCAACAACTTTAGCCTCATTCATTATAAGCCGCAGACCACCGGTGGCAGACCTGATCTTGACCTCGCAAGTCTTGATCGAGTTCCATCCAGTTGACAGTTCCAAATCAAGCAGCTTCTTTTGATCAAGCTGTAGATCCTTCGATCCCACCACCTGAACATCAAGGCAGCTAGCCCGCTGATAGAGCGTGAGAACCGCGTTCCTCAGAATGGAAGAAGACCTGTCCGAGATGTCGCGTTCGTAATGCAGCAATACCTTCTTGCTGACCAAACGAATTTGATCTACTTCAAAAGTTCCAACCATCATAACTGTGCTTAGTACCCGCACCTTGTTCGGACCGGGACGGATTGTTACGGGCTTCTCAGTTTGTAACCAGATTTCCCTATTCCCACCGAATGCCGGGCTGACGATCCGAAGACTGACCGTGTCAGCCTCGAACTCATCAACTAACAAACTGTGAAGATCTAAAAACAGCGAGAAGCTGTCCTGGCCCTCGTCGTAAAATGGCGGCCCATCAAGTCCCATGTTGCAGAATAAGCTGGTCAGTGGGATTCTGATGTCTTTTTCAAGAGTGTCGGAAACGCTCAAGAGGTCGTCGAGAAAACCAGAAATAGCTGCAGCCTCAGGATATTCCGCACCAGATGTAAATCCGATTCTAAACCGTGACTTTTGCTCAAGTCTGGTTTTCTCAGCCGCAGCGGCCTTGCAGAGCAGCTGCCGGAGGGCTTGATTGACATAATCGTCCAGCTTCCGAAGCTGCTTGAGACACCTTGCGTACATGACCAGCATGGACAGCTCAAGAAGGCTCCAACCGCTCTCGCCAAAGAATGGAATGACCCTATAGAAGTAGCTAGCAGCCTCATTGTAATCTTCGAGATGGTATTTGAGTACAGCTAAATCCGCCATGCTTGCCTGGACCGAGTGGAGATGATTGGCAACGGTATAATGCCGAAGCGCCTTTTCAGTCAATGTCTCATAAAGTCGGTAAAAGTCATCCTTATTATCGAGGGCAGTCCGTAGGAGGGTGGTCCTAACGCCAGCAATAGAGGTGTATAGCGTGGTGACAACCTTTGAGGTGAGCTCCTTGTCCTCTGTCTCAGCATCCAAGCTAACATCCTCCATCTCACTGATCCCAGTTTCGCCGACGGTAGGAACCGAAGCCCAACCATCTGACCAACCTCGCTTTTTCCCACACTCCTCAAGAATGTTCCGGGACAAGGCATAAAGCTCGGCTCTCCTAGCAGCCAGATCTTCGAGTCCAGATTTCAGATAAGGAGCGTGGGTAAGATGGTCTTCGGGCCGGCCAGATGGGAACCCTGGACTTGGAGGGGGACGCTGTCCAGCTATGGATGAGCTCCTCACAGGATGCATCATCGTCCTCGGCTCCGGAATAGCGGGCTTTTCCTCCTGCGAGTCATCCAAGATAGACTGAGGAATTGGCAGCGCCTTGGCAGACGTCTGGGCAAGAATCTGCTGAGCAACTGAAAAGGCAAAGGATGATACCATATTGTCAACAACTTCTGTCTGGAGGGGTGAGAGCGCGGGGCGAGCGTCGGACCCATCCTCCTCGTTTTTCTTGGCGGACAAGATGGCAGCAATAATATCCTCCCTCATAACACTTGATACCGCAGGCACAAACTCGAGAGTCCTCTTGCAGATCTCAGCCAAATACAACAAATTCTCGGGCTCTTCGTTGACCTTGGGGATTGGTGTCCTTGGTGCAACTCCTCGAGGAACCATTTCCTGTTGCTCCTTGAGTTTGGTCAGAAGCTCCTCTCTGGTAGACCACGCATTCCCTAGCCGAAGCAAGAGCGAGATCTGCCGAGCGAAGATGTAGCATCGAAAGTCAAAGAGCGAGACATTGTTTGCCAAAATCAGCTCGCGATATGCTTTCCTGGACGATGTAATAGGGATGCTGTCGGACTGGTCGAGCTTCTTCTTTTCGCCAGCCTGGAGATCCACGGCCTCCTCTTCGTCAAATTCAAGGTTTCCATCAACAATCTCTCGGATGGCTTTCTGTGCCGTCTCCTTTAGGTCAGGCGTAAACCCCAGCAAGGCACCCCCATGAGCCTCGGCGTTCCCTGAGATTGCTTGCTCCTTGATGATGGCATCCAGGCCAACACTGAGCTCATCATAGCCAACCAAAGCATCTTCAACAAGACCAACGCTTTCAAAACCTCGTGCCAAACCTTCTTTGAGGATGAAGAAGGTGCAAAAGTTCCATCCAGGCAAGCTTCTCTGGCCGTCCCTTTCCTTGATATCCTCCTCGTATTGGGTAACGCGTGTATCGAAGCTCGATAGAATGAGCTCCTTAAACTTCCCGATCAAGTCCGCCCACGCGGCCTCGCTCTCCTGTTCTGTCTCGTGATATCCAGTCGGTACAGCTGGGACGACCCGTGGAAGCATATTATACGGCACATCATTGATCCCGATGCGTATTTGTCTGACGCGATCAACTGACCCCTTGGTGGACCCATTGAAATCGGTTCGCATCTTCTCCAGAAGAGTGCTTGACCCGCCTCTCCAACGGGTTGCAGCCAAAGATTTGTCCGCGCTCTCTGGGATTTTGTTTCCGGTTCGGGGTTGGGTAGCCGCCACAGTATTTGGCAGGACGACGTGGATGATCAGCCATTCGTAGGCATCATGGTTCTCGGCATGACTTCCCGTCTTTCCATGGGAGGGGGGCGTGTTTTGTTTGACCCATTCACGAATCTCGGCTTTGGTCGTGGACTTGTAGGTTTCGTTATCGTCGCAACGTACCAGCAGAACCTTCAGGTAAGGGGTCCGCCGTAGACCCGGTATCTGATGTCGGCGCTCCTTTACAGCTGCCCCAGAAACTCGGACTGCCGAATCCGCCTGCTCGGTTGAGCCTGGCCCGCCACCTACCACGGCGGTCTGGAATCCATCATCTTTCGGGAACGCATTTGCGAACAAATCGTTCGAGATTGCCCCTCTCGGATTCGGGGGAGGGGGTGGTGTGAAAATGGAGGAGGTATCAACGCCTGAGGGTACGAGTTCGACATGAAGGGTATTGATTGAACGCAAAGGCCCGGCGTGGGATTGCCAATTAAGGTCCCGCAGGGGAAGCCGAGGAATCAATCCGGGCGCAAGGAGCTTGTAGACATCGTGGGGATCGAAGTACTCGACTGGGCAAGCACGCATGGGTTAGTGAGCAGTTGGGAAATTAGGTGGCATGTCGTAGGTAAAGAAGTAAGCTAACCTGACACCTTTGAAGTAGAAAACGGCTGTTCCATTCTGAACAGCACGGACGGATCTATGACATGACCCTGTGGCCCGCAAACATGGAATAGGAGAAATGTAGCCTCGGTGATAGCTGGAGCTCGAAGCAATGGGGCAACAACACAAGCAGGCAGTTTCCCTGAGACGCTCACTATTAATGGCCAATGCAACCTCGCAGGGACGGTATTAATGCACACCGCCTGCCTCCCAGGAGGTTCTATGCCAAGACTTGGCCCCACCATGGGTTGCTTTGCTGAGTGGCGGGGCATCTTGTGCAATTCAAAAGCTGTAAGAGAGATTTTTCCTTTTTCATCAGACCCTGTTTGGACAGAAGACAGCCACTCTCCTTGTGTGATTTTTTTTGGGGGTTTTACATACCAATTCAGGATTGTATCAGTTGAAGCGGTATCATACTCAATTCCGGTTATCTTTTCTCTTTTTCCGAGAAAAACAACATCGTTCACAATGGCTACCCTACAGGCCATCAAGTATTCGCGGGGCAAACTGTTAGTCCTGGATCAGCTTAGACTCCCCCATGAGCACCACTACGACGAGGTTTCTACTGCAGAAGAGGCATTTGATTGCATCCGGTCCATGAGAGTGAGAGGCGCGCCAGCAATCGCCATTGTGGCTGCCCTCGCTCATGCTGTTGAGCTTCACAACGGTTCCTGCAGTAAGTCTCCTTAACAGCTTGCTGCCTTTCATCCAGGCTTACAGTTGATCAGCTGCGGCCACCCCCGAAGAGGTTATTGCCCACATCGAGTCTCGCTTGGACTACCTCAAGGAAAGCAGACCGACTGCAGTCGATCTCTCCAATGCCATTCACCTCCTCAAAGTGGCATCCAGAGCTGCCCAGATTGAGGGTTTAGCTCACCCGGAAGCCAAGGAGGCCATTTTGAACGCCTACGTCCTCAAGGCTGAGGAAATCCTCGCCAAGGATCTCGAGAATAACACTTCCATTGGTGCCCACGGTGCCGCCTGGCTTCAGCAACAGCACAACGCCAACTCGGATCGCAAGATCTCAGTCCTCACCCACTGCAACACTGGTTCCCTGGCCACGTCCGGTCACGGTACCGCCCTAGGCATCATCCGCTCCTTGCACTCGCAGAATCTTCTCCAGCATGCCTACTGCACCGAAACTCGTCCCTACAACCAAGGTAGCAGGTTGACGTCGTTTGAGCTCGTCTTCGAGGGAATCCCGTCAACCCTCATTACCGATAGCATGGCAGCAGCCCTCTTCAACCTTTATCGCGAAAGCATGAACATCGGCGCCGTCATTGTCGGTGCCGACCGTGTTGTTCGGAACGGCGACACTGCCAACAAGATTGGTACCTATTCCCTCGCGGTTCTGGCAAGACATCATGGTGTCAAGTTTGTTGTTGCTGCGCCTACGACCAGCATCGATCTCCAGACCGTGGCAGGCAAGGATATCGAGATTGAGCAGCGCAAGAAAGAAGAGTTGACCCAGATCAGCGGTGCCATTGTGAATGCCGACGGCACTGTTGACACTTCAAAGACTGCTCGCGTAGCAATTGCCGACCAGCGGATCAACGTCTGGAACCCAGGCTTCGATGTGACTCCTCACGAGCTTATCGATGCCATTGTGACAGAGAAGGGAACTGTGGTGAAGGGTACAGATGGAAAGTTTGACTTTAGCAAGATTCTCCCAGAGAGATGGCAGGCTGTTGTCGCTGGATCAGCGTGATTGATTCAGTCGAAGTTGAAAGGGACCAAAAAAAAATTGAAACTTAAACTTCGTACCCCCTGGTTGCCAAGACTTTGTTGTTGTCGGGGTCACCAAGTCTCCACCGCCGAATGACCTCATTGGCGCTATGAAGCATCAATTGAGCTCCATTGTTTTCTTCCACAACAACTACCAAAGGGCCACCAAAAAAAAATGAAGTCCTCATCCAATCTGTTGCTGCTCTGCAGCTTACTGCTATCTCCATCAACCAGCACGCCCATCCACGAGTTAGATGCCCCTACCTACCGTGAAGACCTCCTCACCCTGCACGAATCCCTCGTGCGTATCCCCTCCCTAAGCGGCTCAGAACACGACGCC
Source organism: Cladorrhinum samala (assembly GCA_033576145.1). Taxonomy (NCBI): domain Eukaryota; kingdom Fungi; phylum Ascomycota; class Sordariomycetes; order Sordariales; family Podosporaceae; genus Cladorrhinum; species Cladorrhinum samala. The sequence continues at coordinate 181,552 of MU864970.1, forward strand.
GCCGTCTTCCTCAAAAAACACCTAACCGAGCGAAACTTCATTGTCGACCTGCAAACGGTGTCCAAAACGCGCTACAATGTCCTCGCATACCCAAACACCACCTCGGGCAACCCACCAGCATCCCCGAAACTTCTGATAACCTCACACATTGACGTAGTCCCACCTTTCATCCCTTATTCGATCGAATCCCCCATCACCTCTTCTTCTTTAATATCCGGCCGCGGGTCGGTAGATGCCAAAGCATCCGTCGCGGCGCAATTGATCGCTCTACAAGCCCTCCTCCCTTCTCTCGATCCCAAAGATGTAATGCTTCTCTACGTAGTAGGCGAGGAAACGTCTGGGGACGGGATGCGCGAGTTCTCTTCCTCTGAATCCCGCCCGGCCAAACAGTTTGAGGCAGCAATCTTTGGAGAGCCCACAGAGAATAAGCTGGCCTGCGGACATAAAGGCATCACGCACGGGTTGATTCGCTCAAAAGGGAAGGCAGGCCACTCGGGGTACCCCTGGCTAGGAAAATCCGCTACGGAAATCCTCGTTCGCGCCTTGAACAGGATAATAGATGCGGATCTGGGCAGTTCAGAGCGGTACGGCAACACGACGGTGAACATTGGGCTGATTGAGGGCGGGGTCGCCGCCAATGTTATACCCAAGGATGCGAGCGCCAGACTCGCAATCCGCGTTGCCTCGGGATCGCAAGCAGATGGAGCCAAGGCGGTTGAGGAAAAGATAAAGAAGATTCTGGACGAGGTTGACGGGGAGGCGTTGAGCAGCGAGTGGAAGAGCGGGTACGGGCCGGTAGAGTGTGTGTGCGAAGGGGTGGATGGCTTCGACACTATGGTGGCCAGTTATGGGACTGATGTGCCCAATCTGAAGGGGGAGCACAAGAGTTATTTGTATGGGCCCGGGAGCATTCTTGTTGCGCATGGAGATGATGAGGGGCTGAAGGTGAAGGATTTGGAGGAGGCAGTGGAAGGGTACAAGAGGTTGATTGGGCATGTGTTGGGTGTTGAGCATGAGGAGAGTAAGGACATGAAGGATTTGTAGACATGTTTTTCTTGACCAAAATGTTTATGGAACTCGTTTTGGTTATATGAACCATGACGGTAGAATAAGAGAAGGCCGACGAAGAGAGAAAAATAAAAAAGATTCGGATTTATGCAGATCATTCATTTTGCTTTCTGTGCAGCTCATGTAGGTAGCCATTCATGCACAAGAAAATCTTCAGCTTTGGAACTTTTCTCACACACTGCACAACCCCATCATATGCATGATACGTACTCGGATCCTTCTCCACCTAATCATCCGATTGGACAAGGAGCGAATTTTCCATTGTTGAGGAGTCCCCGCTTCTGTCAGCTTTTCCCATCCTTGTAATCACCATCACCATCATCATCATCATCATCATCATTCCCCCCCTTTGAGTCTGTGCTACTTTCATAACCACAATACCAACATAATTCTTTTAACAGTACAAAATCCCCTTGTGGTGTAGTTGGCTATCACGTTCGGCTGTAAAGGAATTTATTGATTACCGAAAGGTCACCGGCTCGATTCCGGTCGAGGGGACTCACCTTTTTTTTTTTCACCTTTTTTCACCTTTTTTTTTTTTTTTTTTTTTTTTGCGTCTGTCTCTCTTGCTCTCTCTTTCTCATAATTCTACATTTTAGAGGAACTCCATGTACTGAAAATTTCTTTATTTCTTAAAAACATTTTATTGTTTTCTCTCTCTCACGTATCGTTTTTATCGGTATCTTCTTTACATTTCGATGACCGAAGATGACAAAGATTTAAGATTTTTTAAAGCAATATATAAGAACCCTCATGCAAGTGAATGACACTCAAATCGAATTCCGAAATTAAAATACTAGGGACTCAATCTAGAGCTTCTAAATAAAATTTAAAACACGCTCCCGGGACAGGTATAAAACAAAAACCAAAAATCAGAACCCAACTATAAAAATAAAGGACAGGCAACCAATCCGAGTCGTCCACGGCCAAACAGGTACGGTATCCTGGATCCGAAACGCCACACTTTAAGGAAATAACCAAGTCGCGAAGCTTTTTTTTGCTCCGAAGCAACAACAGAGTTCGCTCCCTAACGTCACTTTGTCCCTTCGCCGTCACCCGCGACCGCATCAGCATTAACACGTCCACCTTCCTCTGTACTGCCTTCTGTCTTCGTAAATCCCTTTTTCTCATCCGCACTGCCCACAGCCTCTCCATCCTCGTCCTCCTCCTGTATCCTTTCCTTCTGCCCACTTCCACCCGCCACCGAACTCTCTCCTTCTGCTTTCTCCTTACTCTGGCCCTCACCATCTCCAACCCCACCTTGATTGCCATTCACGGTAACACCCTTCTCCTTCTCCTTCCCCTTCCCTTTTCTCTGACGTTTCGACCTCATATCCCTCACATAATCCTTCCACCCGCTAGGATCATGCAGCAAATCAAATGCTTTCTCCTTCTTACTCGTAACCCCTGCCTCAAATTCGTCCTCAATCGCTTCCAAGTCGCCCAGACGGCTCTCATCATCCGAGCTGAAACTGCTACTGGTGGGGCTCCTATTCAGGACCATCCTCACTTTGGCTCCTTCCCTCTTCTTGGTCTCCAACTGTTCCTTCTTCATCTTGACCAGTTCCTCATCCTCGCAGTGCATGGCTCTCACTTGCAGGCCAGGAAAATTCTTTTCTAGGAATTTTTGTAGAAGCGGTAGGATGGACTTGTCTGGTCGATAAGTGCCAGAGTCGTTGTCGATAAAGAGTTGATAAAGATTTGGGTTGGGTGGCGGAGCTGAGTTCGGCGGCCCATCGGGTAGAGGTGAAGTAGGTGGATGAGTGGGTGTGGACTGAGAGGAGGAACTATGGTGCCGGTGTGCATGATGATGTCTACTGCGGGCGTGACGACGGATGAAGAACTCCCCTGAGCATGCGATATATGTTGCTACGTCGCTGTGCATGCTGTGCTTTGAGAGCAGGTCGATGCCGAACTCTTTACCGGTTTCCGTGAAGCGCATCAGCCCGTCCAGAGTAATCACGTAGGTAAATATTCTGCCGCCTTCATCGAAGTGGGCCATGCGGAGGAATTGAAGAGACGCTTCTTCGGTGCAAGGTTCGAAGGAGCCGTATTCCGTGCTCGAGTCGTAGTTGTAGATTCGGCGATGCTGTTTGTGCAGAACGGCGTTGAGGATTCGGCCGCGCAAACCTTTGGAGGAAAACATCTTGCCGATCAAGGGGCGGAATTCGACGTAGCGGTGGTAGAGCTCTGGCGGGACCGGACCATTGAGCTGGATCTGGGTTGCTTGGAAGCTGGAGACGGCTTAGCATGGCGAAAGGGAAAAAGGGGGGGGGGGTTGGACGGAGTGGTGTGTCATACTTGAACTTCTTTGACTTGCGGTCGTCTGATCGTATCGAAGAGGCATCGTTATTTTCATCCTTATTCACCTTTACGCCCGTCAAACGCCCAATCATGGGGCTAAAATGCTTCACCCATGTTGTAGGACCAACAGTGTACATCTGAGCATGCGGAGGGTCAGATTTCCCGAGCACTTCGATTCCAAGTTGTAAAGTCGGAGTCAAGGGTTCCCCAGCAAACTGGGACCTTATACAGTGGAATAAGTAAGCTCGTTTGCTCCCTGAACGCTTCTTGACATTGAATGTCCTCCCTTGAGGGCCAAATTCTTGCCAATTCTCGTCGAGCGAAGGGATTCTGATGGTGACATTTCCCAGTCTATCATCATGGTCGGGCCAGTCCTCATCGTAGATGCGGCACTTGAGCAAAAATCCAGAGGCAGGAACATTAGCCACGATCCAATCTTCATTCCAGACGGGTTTGGTAGTTCTTCGGCAGGTTCGGGTTCGATGGGTTAGGGGCGGATCTTCCTTGTGTCTTTTGGGAATCTCTGCTGTCAGGGTGGCATGTATGAAGGGGTCTGAGGACATCAAGTGCGCGTCTGCGATTGGGAGGTTTGCTTGGTGAAAGGTGATTTTTATGGTATATCCGGGAGGAGCATCGGGGAGCGGGGTCTGATCAAAACCGCCAGCGGGCTTCGACTTGATGCTCTTGATCTTTTCTTCTTCCTTCAAATACTTGCCATGGAGATCCGAGGGCTTTGGGTGGAGGTCTCCGGCCTGCTCGGGTGAGTCTTTGGCCTCGGAGGGGTCTGACATGATTGCTACAGGTTGCTTCTTTTTTGCGATTGCGATGTGGGATGGGGGATGCTTGGAGAGGGAGCCAAGAGATGGGTCTGGCGATCTTTTAGCCTGCACAGTGAGTGCCGCTCGGGGATTGGTGGCTGGTTTGAGCGCTAAAACAGCTCCTCGGGATGCCGGCAAGGGCCTGGGATTGACGACGAACGGGCGGCAGGGGGATGTGCCCGGTAATTATAACTAAGCGCTAAGGTAACCTTACTATAATAAAATTACACCATTTCATTCGCATTTTTGGTGCTTACCTTTCTTGGAGAGAAAATTTTTAAAGGGGGGAGGGTTATCGTACGAGGGAAGTCTTGTTGAATAGTGCATTGCTCTCAGCTCAATGGAACTTCATTACGATTATATGTGGTATATGATATCGCATTCCCCCAAGCAGCTACTTCACTCTCCAAGTGACGTCATGTGTTCCTGCAAGCTCTCGGCATTAGGTTGTTTAGGATCCACCTGGATGGCATCCACATTTGTGTTCAAATGCTTAGAGACAAAATCGTATGTATGTACAACCAGTAGTCGTGTCTGGTGAACCGGAGAACAGAAACTTTGTATGTTTCTAAATGATATCTAAAGGATAAGATTGCGTCTGCGTCGCAACCTTGCTTTCCATGACATGAGGTGTAAGCAGAAATGGGTCAAGCAAATAGGTGTGAGGCATGGAAATGAGGGTAGTGTACGAGACTTGGAACAATGAATGGCACATGAGAATCATCACAGACTGAAAGTCGCTCTCTCCCCCGTTTTTTTTTTTTTTTTTTTTTTTTTTTTGTCCACTTGACGATGGAAGTGGCTTTTTCAGGGTCTTTGCAGGGTCCGCTGCTGCAATGCGATCGAATCACTAAAATGATTCCAATCACTGTGGCTTGCAGCCGATTAAACTTCCCCTCAGCCCGTATCAGTATGCTTGGCCGTTGGGGTAAACCTTATCTTGACACTCACCATCAATACACCACCTGATTACTTACAATTGCTCCATCTATACCAACCTATATCTACCGCTCAGCTCTGCGACTTTCAGAATGCCCGAAATTCTAACGAAGAGTACCTGTTCTTCATCTCAAGACGCTGGACATCGAGATCATGTTTGGTGTTCTGGAAGGTATGTCCTGACCGGCGGTCGCCTGTGTTAACAGGGACCAGTATGGCCAGAATTCATCCAAGTCGCGCTGAGCACAACATGTCAATCTTGTAAGCGATGATCGTAAGATCCTGTTCTTCGTAATAGGAACGCACAATGGGGCCGTAGACAATTTAGTTCCTACTACCACGGCTGCCATGTAGGCGAAAATATCTACCCCATCGGCGTGGTCGACGAAGTCAATGCAGCAGACTGTATCCTCTAGCTGGGGGACTTCCCAGTATACATCAACACATATATCCAGTCCCTCAACCTTTTCCCCCATCAACATCCTTCTCAGTGAAATATTTACCTTGAAGATGGGCAAGGAAATACTGATATCACAAGTTACACCCAACGGAGCGCTTCTCTCGCGTGGCTGGGAAGCGAGATATGAGAATTTTCTTGCTTGGATTTGCCTCAAGTTGTTGGAGGGTTTTGCTTCGGTCTCTGGGAAGGGTAGAGTGATGTAGCGAAAGGGTAGAAAATCGAGGATTTAGGCCAGCAGAAACAATTCTTGAAAGATGAGGCCGAAGACAAGGGGAAGAAGCCAAGTGTACATATGTCGACGTCATTGTTGGTAAAGAAGATGCGGCCGAGTCCTTGAAGCGGGCGTCTGAGAACGGTGGTGAGTATTACGTATAGGTTTATTAGGCACAGCCTTGGCCGCTCGCTATCTAATTATCTTGATTTCGCACTTTATGGGGAAACATCTGGGTGCGCTGGGTTATGTATTGTTGTAGATCACTACTAAACCCGCTGTAGCTTCTTCAGGCGGTGCTGGATGCCCGAGGAGCACGGGCGTAGTTCGCGATTAGGGAAAGTAGAGGCGGGAACCAGGCAGCGCTTTCACTAGGTCCCCGTCCGAAAAGAATCGCTTGCTGGATTCCTCCAGGAGGCTACTTGTGTTTCTTAAGTGACGGTATGAATAAGTTGTCACTCATGGCGCTCAGTATGCACAGCGAGTGGAATGGAAAGAATGACTATGGGAAAGGAAGGAAAGCGGAAAACAGCGGTCGATGGTCAATAAAGACCGGCAGACAAGATTGTCCATGAGATCGAGAGCAGCACTGAAGCCAACCCAGTACATGTATGAATACCTGGGTGAGATGTAAGGAAAAGTCCTCAGCGTAGTCGCGGACAACAAGGGTCTTGTGGCGGACTGGGCGGGCGATTACAAAAACGATATGCTGGTACGGAAATGTCATCCGTCGTTGGACCAGCAAGGTTGTTCCTCTTCCTGGCTCAGCTTTCCTTTTCTCATTTTCCATGGTTGCAATCAGTCGATGATTGTTCAAAACAAAGCTGATGGTTGTCGCCGAGCTGTATCGCCTTTCGCGGATATTGTCAGCTTGCCATCGAAAGCTTCCAGCTTTATAATCCCGAGAGAGCCGGCTCGTGCAAAAGTGCTGAAAGGTTACAGTGAGGCTGGAAGTTAGAATTACAGAGCTCAAGTCTAAAGATGGACAGAAAGCAGATCCCTTGACCAAGATTCACGCGAGATTGCAAGGATGTTCCTGACCATCCGATGAGCGCCTAGATCTGGAAAAAACTGCCGAGGCCTTGGCGAGAATACTTCTGGAAGATTTCTCTTTTTGGTGTTATTACCATTCATTTGCCGTTCCAAGAACTCGATCTACTTGTGCGACTTTTTTTTTTTTTTTTTATCGTCTACAGCAGATCCAGCCTTACATCAAAATAGTGCCAAAAGAATGCTCGCCAGAGCCAATACGGAGTCCCGACCACCTGTAATTAATCCTTGACACCACGGGTGTAATACCCCACTGTGGTGTGGAGTGTGGATCCTACTTCTCCAGGGGAATGTGCCAACCCTGCGCTAACAATTACGGAACTTCCTTTCCTGTCCGTGGAACTTGTTCCACAATCGCGCCCCCCAAGCTTCCCTCCAGCACCGAGAACTCGCCGGCATCGTCGTCGGAGACACGGACGCCTTTTTGTAGCGACATCAATCCCGAGAGACACACGGCGCCCTTCCTCCGAAACACCTTTCCTCGACCCTCATCCCTGCGCGAATGATAGCAATCCTACCACCTAATCAAGACGAACGACGAGACAATCGATTGCCACCCAACTTCCTAATTTCAACATAAGCACTCGAAACACAGCGCGGCACACCACAGTCTTCCTATTCACGCTGCGCGACTATTCCAAAGGCGAATGACCACCGAATCTCATATATAACCGCGGCGGAGGGATGCAGACGGCAAAAGGGAAGGCCGAGGCGCTTGGACGGAAGGCCAAGGTGTGTCTTTTTTTTTTTTTTTTTGTTCCTACAATTGCCCTAGGATCTACGCGATTTCTAACATTGGAACCTTTTTTGACCCCTTTTTTATAGCTCGCTCAATCGTACCAAGAGCTTCTCGAGTACGGAATATCCATAACCCTCCCTCCAACCCCCCAGCCCCGGGCGCATTTCTTTTCTAACCACGGACTCCAAAAACAGCGAATTCTCAAATAAGGACCTCAAGTCTGTCGGCAACTATACACTAGGACGCTTAATTGGAAAGGGGTCATTCGGAAAGGTCTACCTTGCTACACATAAACTTACAAATGGCTCCAAGGTTGGTGGTATCTCTCATTGGCGCTTCCGGACAACCCGTTAACATTCGCAGGTCGTTCTCAAATCCGCCAACAAGGATGATTCGAATCTCGCGCGAGAAATCCATCACCATCGCCAATTTGTCCACCCACACATTGCGCGCTTGTACGAGGTGATCGTAACTGAATCGTTGGTTTGGCTGGTCTTGGAATACTGCCCAGGTATGACCAGATTGTTTGTTTGGCGCCGCTCTGGTTCGTCGTCTGACATGTGTGCTTAGGCGACGAGCTGTACAACTACCTCCTCAAACATGGTAAACTCCCCGTCGATAAGGTCCGGAAGACGTTCGCCCAATTGGTCGGCGCCGTGTGCTACGTCCATCAACAGAGTTGCGTCCACCGAGACTTGAAGCTGGAGAATATTCTTCTCGATAAAAACGAAAACGTGAAGCTCTGCGACTTTGGTTTCACCCGCGAATACGAGGGCAAAGCGAATTATCTTCAGACTTTTTGCGGGACAATATGTTACTCAGCCCCAGAGATGCTCAAGGGGGAGAAGTATGCCGGCGAAAAGGTTGATGTGTGGTCTCTGGGGGTGATACTATACGCTTTAATTTGCGGCGAATTGCCATTTGATGATGACGATGACAATATCACGAGGACCATGATTTTGACGCAGGAACCCAAGTACCCCGATCATATTCCGCCAGATGCTCTCGCCCTCCTTAAGCTCCTGCTATCGAAACGCCCTTTACTGCGACCTACGATGCCCGATATCCTTGCCCACCCCTTCCTCGCCGAACACGCGCCACTTCAGCAAGAAATACTCAAGGCAGAACGGCCGGCTCCTTTCGCGACACCGTTAGAAAAAGAAACTCTGCATCGAATGAAAAGCGCCGGCGTTGATATTGACTCGGTGATGGAAAGTGTTCTTTCCCAAAGATGCGACGCGCTAGGAGGATGGTGGACGTTGTTGATCGAAAAAGAAATAAAGAAAGCCATCCGAAGGGAACGGAAACGCAAAGAAAGGGAAGCAGAAAACCGACAGAGCCGAAGGTTCTCCCAAGCATCAAGCCGCTTGAATGCTTTGGCCACAGTGGAGGAATCACAGTTCATCAAGCTGGGCGACCCTCCGATGCCCAGAACGCGAGGACGAAGCGAAAGGAGGTCTGCTCAATACCATGGCCTGATGATCCCCGGCCTCAGTAACGGAAGTCTAATAACCACCAGTCCGGACGGTGAGACATCCTCCGTGGCTCCGCCTCCGATCGACAAGGACTCGATAAGGTCGGTCAGCTCCTCTAGACATCGGAGACCTTTGCCTCCTCCTAAGGAAGGGGTGTTGAGGAGTGCTCGGTCTAGAGGTTCGACGCTGCATTTGGTCACTACGAGTGATCTACTGGACGCTAATGGCGGTCCGGGCGGATCACAAACTGTAGAAAATGGTGGTGTTAAAAAGGTTAAAAAGAGGCCGTCGAGAGCTATTTTGGCGACGTGGAAGAACTGGACGCACTGGCTGTTTGAGCACACGGGTGGAAGGCACAAGAATGCCAACAAGAACGGGGAGAGTCATTCGACGCCGAACTTGTTGAGTAAACAAACGAGCGCCAAGGAATGTGGTTCTGGTGGTGGTGGTGGGAGTGGTAAGGCCAAAGATGCGAGCCCCAGACCCCAGACTAGCAAGTATCCTACTTCGGGCATGTCAGGGACTGGCCATGCTGGTGGTGGTGTTAATACCGCCAGTTTGCCCAAGGGGGTCGTGGCGAACGGGTATGCTGCGAGGGGGCTTGGACATGCCGCCTCTGGGTCTGGTTCTGGCGGTACGGGTTCGGGAGGGCCGATTAGTCCTGCGCTGTCGTCTCCTATTCCTAGGATGCCGAGTTATAAACGACAGTCGCTTTCGCCCTCGCCCTTGACCCCGCGGTCTACGATAAGGAGGTCTTCGGGCCCACCCGTGAATGCGTTTGGTTTGAGGGGGAGGAAATCGACTAGTTCCAGCGTGTCGAGTGTTAGATCGATGCATCATGCGCCCCATCATCAGCATTCCCATTCAAAGGCGAGCTCAACCAGCTCGAATAATTCTGTATCTACGTCGGTTTCGAAGACCCCGATGCAGGGGGCAAGGTCACCTCATCATTCTGTCAAGGTCCTGCCTGCGACGCCTACGGCTGGAGGGTTTCCCAGTAACATTCGGTTAGTGAGGGATCGGAGCGGGCCTCCTCTCACCATATTCAGTGAGGGGTTGCCGAGCGGTGGTACGCAGGGGCCTAGTAGTCCCAATCCTTTTTCTATGATGGGAGGTGCGGGCGGTGGAGGCGGAGTGATGTTTGCCAAGAGGAAGCGGAATCTATTCAAAGGTCCCATGCTAAGTCTGGCCGGCGGGAATAATGGGAACGGGAAAGCGGGAGGCAGTGGGGAGAGAAGGGAGGGGACGGGCAGCGCAAGCCATTCGAGGAGTGCGAGCGCCAGTGGATTGGGCAGGAGACAGAGCGGAGAGGTGACCATTCAAGAGGAGGACGAGGAGGAGGATGTAGAGGAGAATAGCTACTATGGTGGTGGTGGTGGTGGTGGTGGTGGTTTGACGAGATTAATGGGATTGGGGGAGGAAGAAGTTGAAGAGGTTGAGGAATTTAGTCCTATCGTCAAGGGACCGGGTGAGGTGGTGGAAGAGATGATTTATGAGGAAGGGGAAGAGGAGGTTGTTGAGATTGGGGTTGGTGTCGGTGCTGGAAATGACGTGGGAGTCGGGTTGGGAGAATTGGGAGGGTTGCAGCCTCCGGCTATGATCAAGTCCGCTGGAACGTAATATTCAAGGGGAAAAGGGAGGCGGATGAAATCTAAGTGTTTCTTGAGTTCTAAATGATGCGTAATGAGGAAGTTTGAATTCGGTGGAGGAGGTATAAGGGGCAGCTGAGAGAGCAAGATGGAAAAGAAGGGTACGCTGGCTGTAACCCATCACACACAGAGAGACAGCACACACACACACACGTTGTTTTCCTTTTTCATGTTTTACTTTTCTTCACTTTTTCGATAACACAAGGCGAGCTGGACTGGCTTGAAACCCTTCTGTTGGTTTGTTGAGAGGGGAAGAGGCTGGTTGTTTTGTACGAAGATGTGTATATTCTCTGTTTTCATTTTTTTTATTAGGGATACCACTTATATTTGAAATTTCAAAGTTTTATTTTTTCAATTTTTTTTGGGGGGGTTTTTTTTTTTCTTTTCATGTTTTTTCGTACTCCTTTTAGTGCCAATCGGTTTTAACATTAGAACAAACCCCCCCCTCCCTTCCCCCCCAAAAAATAATTGTCTTGATCAATTACTAGATTTATTACACGACATGTTGCAAACAAATTCGAGCATATTTTTGATATTTTGATTCAATTCGGGAAGTACTAACTCATAAAAAAAAAAAAAAAAGGTTCAAGCAGATACATACAGACAGGTCTGCACGTATATTCACTTCAACCTCTGGACCTCCATTTCCCCAATCACCTTTGAAAAGAAACTAAAGAAACTTTAAAAAAAAAAAAAAAAAAAAAAAAAAAGGAAAGGACATTTTGCTATACAGTATCGAGACTATGAAAAGAGAGAGAAGAAAACTTCACTTAGATGCCGGAATCATCCTGCAAAAACGGCGCATTGGCAGGGTAGAACGAGTCCCAGTTGTTGCAGTTGGCCGTGAGCTCGTTAAGGTTCATGGTCGTAGGAATGCTCGAAAGCTGCTCGAGGAATTGGACGCTGAATCCTTGCGAGGCGTGCCTATGATAAAATCGTCAGCACATGTAATTATATAGTTTCTCGAAGCCTCAACCAGAACGAAAGTGGGAACGAACAAGGGAAAATGAAAAAAAAAAAAAAAAAAAAAAAAAAAAAAAAAAAAAAGAGAAGGGGGAGGGGGGAGGGGGGAGGGGTTGGGAGAGAAAGGGGAAGGGGCCAGGCGGAAGGTAAAAAAGGATGGTTACTGACCAGGCAATATGACAATGCATCAGCCAGGCACCTGGGTTATTGGTCCTGAAAGCCACGGCCAGCCAGCCCCAAGCGGGCAGCATGGTCGTGTCCCTCCTCGTGGGGTTGTTTCCCTTCAGCGCCGGTCCGTCCACGGAAGGATTATAAGGCCTCAGCCGGTTAGCCGGATTGATCGGGCTGGCCAGCGCCGGAGAAGCTCCGAGGATCAGGATGTCGTGTCCGTGCAGGTGCACCGGGTGAGGGATCGAAGAATTGTTCTGAATCAACCAAAACGCCCAGACGTTGCCCGTCGGAACCGACAGGACGTTCGCGTTGGCTGGCATGGATCCCGTGTTGCCGTTCTTCACGTACTCCAGAGTTGGGTTCCCCCAGTTGACCACCATTGGTGAGTTGTTCACCGGCCAGAACACGCGGGCAATGGCGTTGTTGACTTGAATTTTGGTGTTGAGCGTGTTGGAGGGGCCGGCAGTGAACGAAGCAACCGGCGCGGTTTTCGAGACCACGGGGGAATAGGTGAGCACGTCCTGGCATCTGCTGTCTGGCGGGACGACTCCTGCGTTGGTTGGATTGGTGTTGGCCGCGCCAGAGTACTGGAAGATCATTGCCGGACGGGTGTTGAGGGAACCACCGCACGGGGCCGAGGAAAAAGTCGTGTTGAACCAGTAGTTGCTTACGGCTTGGTTGGCGTTGATTATTACGTCGTAGCGCTGGCCGACGCCGACGTAAAGAGACGTCACAGTTACCGGGGTGATTGGGACCATGTCTGTTGCGACGATGGTGAAGCTGTGCCCCGCTAGGGTGACGGTGAAGCTATTGTGGACGGAGCCGTTGATGAGACGGAGAAGATGTTTCTTGCCAGAGGTGAGGGTGAATTTCTGATAGGTTCCTGATGCGCCGTTGGCCCGACGGTTCTTGCCATTGAAAAGGACATTGTCGCTTGACGGAGGGGAGCCCGGGAAACCGGGGATGTAGGGGTTGGTAGGGTTGTTGACTCTGAGGGCGATCTGATTGGCGGATCCATAATACCAATCCGTGATCAAGAGAGGCCCGAGATCAGTATCGTAGTTGGAAGACGCCGGCCCGTTGATTTGTATGGCTCCAAGAACACCGTTTCCATACTGAGCTGAGAAGTGGGAATGATACCAAGCGGTTCCGTATTGTGTGGCAATGAAGGAATAGGTCTTGCTCTTCCCAGGGGCAATAGGACATTCAGTAACACCCGAGACACCGTCCTGATTATTGGTGTTCTTTTGGTGTATACCGTGAAAGTGGATCGAGGTGCTACTAAAGGTCAGCCACTGATTTCCAAACAAACAGGACAGAAAGCACAAACCCGTTGCTGGTCATGCTGTTAATCACGGTAACATTGATTCTATCACCCCAATCTGAACATCAGAGTTAGCATCCCGGACCATCCATGGAAAGTATCAACTTACTCGCTGTGATTGTAGGTCCGGGAAATTGGCCTGATAACCATGTTAGTTTCAATTTTTTTTGGTCTATCTTTTGGCTAAAACTCACCATTGACAAGCATTGCCTTGACCTTTGTCCCACCATCACCTCCTACCCAGTTATTAGTCTCAGTGATGGTGAAAGTATACTGAGGCTCATTAGTATCATATCTAGCCATATAGCTCAGAGGTGATTATAACACACAGTGTTGGTGACACCCGTGCTGGGTGTTGAGGCTTCCCAGTCGGTATTAATGTTGAAGACCGGGCTTGTGGTCCAACATTGTCTGTTAGTCGCCGTGTTGCAGGTCTGTCTCCGTTGCAGCTCATGAGGCACAAGGGCAAAGACGACATTGGCGAGCAATAAGAAGATACTGCAGAACCACAGCATCGCTGGGGCGAGAGTCGTAACGATCATGGTTATGTATGTCTGTGTCGATACGTGAGGATGTAGATGAAGAGATGAGATGCTCGGATTCTCCCATCAGTTTCGACGTGTCTCTCTCCTCCTGATATACTTCTGCCATCTTCCCCTTGCCGAGAAGCTCCTCCTAGATAGACGGGCTCATACAGACAGCGTACAACATTCAAAAGCCCCCGATATGATCCCGTCACACAGCTCGCAAGAATCAAGCTAGCTTGTTCATCAGCACACCACACAACACGCTCATTCCTCTCGAATAGGAAAAGTTGAAGCCACCCAGGACTCATAGTCTGTTTTATCCCCCATCACGATGGAACGTTGGCACCTCCGGAACCCTACCGGTGGTGTAGAGGCCGGGACCGAAACTTCAAGCTTCGGTGTTGTCGGTCTCGGAGACGTGACCGTGCAGTGAGCTCACGGATCTAAGCCGCTGGGCGTTCATGGTGAGATGCTTGGCAATCAGGGGGAAGGCAAGAATATTGGCAGTTAGGTGGGGAGCCATGTGAACCGATGGCGTACATGAATATCCCGTGTGAGGGGTACACCGTCCAGGGGAAGCAACTAGTAGATCCCATTCCGGTAAGTCGAAGCTGTGAGATGAAAGAGGGGGGATACAGCCGTCTTCGGAGCTGACATCCATAGAATTGTCGTGATTCTTGGCTGGCGGCCTAGTGCTTGGGCCCATCGAACGTTTGACGTTGGACCGTCGAAGGATGTCCCTGGTATGAACTGTGTTCTCTGCCGGCGACATGCATATATGTCTGCAGCTCAAGCTACATTGCTATTATGTCCAGAGTTATATGTATGATGTATGTACTGTACAGTACCTTGCTTACCCGGAATCTGGGGAAGCAAAGGCGGCAGACCAGAGCCCTACCGGTATTTGAATTTAATATAGAGATATTGAGGGGAAACTGAAGGAAAGCCTCTCGTTGGCGGTCCAGAGGCGGTTGCCGAATCGTGGCTTGCTCGCTTACATCTCTGAGCAAAAATGGGGAGGGGAGACCCGGGAGAAGTGTGGTTGTGTGCATCACTAGTCCTTTTTTCTTTTTCTTCGGCTTGATTGAAAGCGGCGAACGACATGTTAGGCAAGGCCCCATGCAGGAGACACGGGAGAGCGCAGCAAGCCAAGGCTTACGAGGTGCAGAGAAGGGTGTGAGCGGCACGTTGTGGTGCAACAATTGGAAGCGTGTTCTGAAGATGATTGGCCGCATCCAGCGTGATTGGACGTTCAGGGCAACCACACCTTGCCTCTCCCCATTCTGAAATGGGAAGTCATCACACTTCTCAACATCGGAACTAAGAATAGAGTTTAATAGGTCTTGGGTTTCGAATACCAATTGTAAATTTTCCAACAATTGTCATATCGGAATCCCATCACCCCACGCCAAGGTCTAATATTCCAATCTAAGCGAGTCTAGATTTCTATTCCCACGATCACATCCCCAGTCACTTGACAGTGGGCACGGATCGTGATGCTAGCTTCGGGTACGTTTTCATGACCGAGATGTCCGCAGAGAATCAAAGAAACTCAACGAGAGGTGAGTTGTAGTTCATCATATCAATGTAAAGTTCAACTCAACTATGGCGAGGTGTTTTTGATGAAGCGACGCTGTGAACACTCAACTCCTCCCAAGGGCTGATAATCAGTATGATTGAGGGCGTCGTGGCAAAAGTAGCGCAGCTCAGTCAGGCTCAACACTTGGAAATGTGTGTAATCTTTGGCATTCATGTTTAATCGGTACACCATTAACACTTGGCCTACTTGATCCGAAGAACGTTGGTCATGAGGGTCCAGCAACCTTGTCCTACCCACCTCCAATGACCGAGGTACCCAGAGAATTGATGCATCTAATAATCACTAGATGCAACTGCGACTTCGGGACAGGGCTCTTTAAGAACTCGAGCGCTTTTTGGATCCGCTAACAATTCAAAGCTTCATCCAGCAACATATCAGCTCTCCACTTACATGAGATGATCAGCCATAATCATACTACACCATCCTCCTAAGTAGCCCTGCTGAATGCACCCACACTTGATAAAAGCATTGCAGAAACAGTATTTCAATAACAAATCCTCTGTGGCGCAATTGGCTAGCGCGTCTGACTGTTATTCAACAGATCATCAGGAGGTTGGAAGTTCGAGCCTTCCCGGAGGAGTAATGTTTTGATTTTTGCCTAAGTTTTTACTTTGGTTTCTTTTGAACTTTAAACCGTCCTTTTTGGCTCCCAAACCTCCTCTGTATATCAATCTATCACCACCTGGATGCCCAATAACATATTCTATCTGCATTGTTGTACCCAGTCCCTTCCAATCCCTCCTTTGCAACCAGGCGGCTCGCCTCTAACTGATTCATGATCTCCAGCCCGTTATCGTTCTTTCAAAAAAGTTAACCAACGCTACAGCGGTTTGTTTTTCACCTTTGTAATCCCAAGGCTGAGCATTATCTCTTTGTTTCTTCATACCCAACCCCCAGTGTATCGTCATCCCATATATCTTGGGAACGCCGGTCAACTTGTATTCGATCTCAAGTCTTGAACTTTGATTCTCCCCTTGATGTACGAAACCATGACCGCAAATCCTGCGAATAGTTTAGGCTATGAGTTGCAGGCTTGTGAGACCCGGCTGTTGACGCTTGGGTATTCAGAGAGAATAAAACCTAATTCCGGAGCGTAGATGATGAATTGCATCTGAATTCTCTCGGTATTCATGTCGGTAAGGCGGTGGATTTACCGTTGAGGTGAGGCCCTGCAGTTTGGGAAGGAGGGAGATGATGTGTGATACCAGTTGTAGAGATCAGAGTTCGGATGAAGACTCGGGGACGGTGAAGTAAAGAAGTGTTCTTCCAAGGAGGTAAGAGGGGGGAGCGGCATCAAAAAAAAAAAAAAAAAAAAAAAAAGGTTGGTCTGGATTCAGAGTGAGCTGGCGAGGCACTTGCTGTCCGATTATATTCGGCAAGTACACTTACGTCTAGGTGTGTGTTTTTTTTTTAAAAAAAAAAAAAAAAAAAACGTTCAAAAAATCTTGGAAAGAAGAAGACTCAAAACTAACCCCTAAACGTCCATCACGACCCACGTTTCTATGGTGCGAACGCACAACTTCGCGGTTGACCACTTGACTTGCGCCTGCTTCCTTCTCTTCTCCTTGTTTGGGCAGAGAGAAGGAAGGAACTAATATATAGGTAATTACTGGTTCAAAGACCAAACAATCTCATATTCACTGACGATAAAGCATTAAAAGGCGCGAGACCCACACGCATACTTAAACTCTTTCGAAAGATCAAATGAGACTGGACTTTTTAAATTCCTTTCCCACACCTTTCTCACTTTACCGAGTCGCACCCTTACTTACAAAGGGTTAGGGTTATCCCCCCGATCATCTCTTATTCACTCCCCCTTTCGCACCACGTGACCCACCCAGTGTTCCGGCCCCGCCAAGCCGCCCAGACCAATTCTCCAATCCTTGCTTCCGCTTGATGTTTTGTTGGACCTCACTGTCCAAACCTCAACACCCACCAAAACTCGCCGCCATGGCCTCCCTTTCCTTCCTTGCACGGGCAAACGTCCGGCCGTCGATATCTCTATCCTCAGCTTTCCGCGCCCTTTCCCTCTCGGCGGTGAGCAGACCAGCAGTCCAGACCTTGACGACCCTTTCGAGACCAACAACGATTGCGACGACGACGCTTGCAAAGGGTGGTGCGGTATCGGTCTTTCAGAAGGCTCAGCAGAGCAGGGGAATGAAGGTTCACAGTTCGGTTAAGAAGAGGTGTGAGCATTGCAAGGTGCGTTTTTCACGAAGAAGACGAGAGGGTGTGGATTTTGGTCGGGGGACTGGATTGGAAAAATATTTGTGACTCGAGGCTGGTTCGGACGAAAGCTGTTATTCTGGGGACGATGGAAATTTTTTTAGTTTCAGATGAATAACCGCTGACATCTGAGGAATATAACAGGTCGTCCGACGAAAGGCCAACAAAAGGCATCGAGGATACATCTACATCATATGTTCGGCAAACCCAAGACACAAACAGAGACAAGGGTAGATGGTTATGACGAGAGGGCATGTTGTACGATAATACACGAGCACAAACACAAAAAAAGCAGGGTATGGCGGCGAAAGAGAGAGATAGGGTATACAATAGATCCGGCCGAATGGTTTTGCTTGTTATAAACCGTCAATATACCTCTCCATGCCTTCCCATTCTGTCTTGCCTGTCGAGAGGAGGTAGCGGATATGGCTGATATCTGTAACGTTCCGATTCCTCTCGAATTCTTGTCTAGCGAATCGGCGAGTCTCGGCTTTGGTATTTGGGTCTGCTATACGGCGAGTACCCCGGAGGATTGTTCGGTAGAGGGACAGCACACGGACTCGTTGAAGAAACTAGAAAACATCAGCGTTGATCGTGAGGGCGGGCGAGGTGACAGTGGCTTACATGATCCAGACTGAGTGTGCCCTTGAGTTTGGATCGCGGACTGCTGCTGCTGCTGCTGCTGCTCGTCGAATGCGTGCGTAAGAATGCCCTCCGCACTAGGGCAAAAGAGGGGCGCATCAATGGCAACTGGTATATGGGGCGGACTCAGATATGCACAGAGAAGTTCGGAATCATTGAACGTGCGGTTCCAATGGCTGTAACGACCGCTGCGACCTCGACGTGGTGGTTAGAATGCGCTGAAGCGGGAAATTTTCTGGGCGCAACTGGCAACTGGAACGTCATGGTTATTTGGGGTAAGACCCCACTATAACTTGCAGCGCCAAGACTTCCTTCGGGGCACTTCAGGTCAAGGGATGTACTTTTCGTACCTAATTTCCATCACTTTTTCAGGGACAATACCTGCTACGATACTTATTTTTGACATTTTTGCTATCCAGTCTCTCTAATGGTCAGGTAGCAACCTGGAATTGCATGTGATCTGCTCAAAATGACACCCAAACGCCGTCGAGTACCCACGGACCCGCTGGACAAGGCCAACCAAAAGACAGACGAACAGTTCATTGCTGATTACTTGCAACCCGAGTGTGTAATTGTTCTCCTTGTCTACCTTTTCTTCTCGCAGCTAGGTGCTAACTTGATTTCGCAGTTGGATAACTTCGTGGAACCATCCTAAAAGTTCCCAAAACTACACGCTCGCTCTCATCCAACCTTCAAGGATCTCAGACGCAGACCTCCAAGCGTGCTTCGATCTCATAGTAGAAACCAGCAAGCAAGACTACGAAAAGTCGGCAGGGAAATGGCGGCCAGACCACAAGATGAAAGAGATGAAGTCTCCCGAGCTTCGGTACATCCTCGTCAAGGACGAGGAAACCAACACGGTAAAGGGCTTCACTTCACTTATGCCTACCTATGAGGAGGGCCAGCCGGTGGTTTATTGCTACGAGATCCATCTGAAGCCCGAACTCCAGGGGACGGGTTTGGGCTCGCTATTGATGAGCTTCCTGGTTAAAGTTGCTGAGAGGCTGCCACCAATCACGAAAGTCATGTTGACGTGCTTCGTGGCTAACCAGAGGGGACTAAACTTTTATGAGAAGCTCGGGTTCGAGACGGATGAGATCTCCCCGGTGGAAAGGAAGCTGCGGGGCAAAGTGGTGAAGCCGGATTACGTGATTATGAGCAGGACGGTTCAGGGCGGAGAATTAAGGAGTAAAGATTGAAGCCTGCGCATGCAGAAGGACAGGTTATTACAAGATGGAATGCACGTTCAGGGTTGGCGAGATGGTATGCCGATTTCCTAGAAACTTGTAAGCGGCTTTATCTATATGATCGGCTGGGGCTCTTTTTCTGGTACCTGAACGCCTTTTCCTGTCGGTACATTCTTCTAACTTTGTCGGATTGACTATCTTAATGTCTGAAAGCAATAATTGCCACAATGCAAAACTTACGCCCTGCAGTGCATTCTGGCATGTCATTGCGTGTTCATGTGCCGGCAAGCTGGTCGTCACACTGATCCCAGAGCACTAACCACTAGCTAACATATTCCACAGTCTATGATCAGACTGTTCAACTTTAACGAGCCGTGCGAGTCGAGGCTCAAGGGAATAACCCCGACTCTGGGGACTTTTTTTTTTTTTTTTTTTTTCCTTGGAGCAACGTGCTTAGTAGCTTGTACTTTTAATTTATGTCTTACCTCATCAACCTTCAGAGTCCTGTCAATCATGATCATGCATTGAGATAATGACACTATCGAGACGATATCTGAAGAAAGTTCGGCGTTAAATGAACTGCGGTTCAGGGATTATTGCTTTTAGTGTTTCTGTTGCTCAGTTCTGTCCGCTGGCAACTTTCCCAGCTCGTCAATTTGGAGATATGAGACGGTATTTGACACCTGCTGCGAAGCTGTTGGATTAGAGACTTTCTGCAAGATTTATGAGTTGATGTTGGTGAGGGTTTGTTGGTGAGGAATTCCGGTGCATTCAGGAATGCAAATTTCGAGTGACATCAATAACAACTGGTCAAGCCCGCGTGGCGCAATGGTTAGCGCGTCAGACTTTTACGGCAAAGTGATCTGAATGTTGCGAGTTCGAGTCTCGCCGTGGGCGATCAAAGAATATGAAGGCATTCAAAGCTTTCATTTTTGCATCATTTGATTTCATCACTGCCAACAAGTACTGATGAAAACATTTTTCTCTTTTTTTTTATTGTTGTTTGCTGTGCATACCTAAGTGGATGGCTTCTACGGATATTTGTAGTATCATGTGGTGTGCTTTTGACGCAGTCGGCCCACAGATCTGTGCGCTGGGGCATGAACTTTGCTTGTAATAAATATATCATCACTTGCATCCAACTATTTTTGGGCTTTGCATGGAATTAGATATTGCGGTACTTATTATTTGTCAAAGGGTAATTATTTGTGAAGCTTCATTTCCGATCAGAGTCAACGATCAGGTTGCCGACTTCCTAACCTCTGCCACCAATCAATCAATCAATCAATCAACACTGACCATGCCACCGACATCATCCTGAGGAAAGCAGGCAGAAAATTCCCCTTATTTGTGTCACTTATACTAAGTTAGTTTCCTTATGGCGCGGCTTTCAACCTGATAGGCCGACGACCTCATTCCCGTCCAAAACAGGGAACTTGGAAAATCCCCAAGCATGACGTATATCCGCCACACACACACACACACACACACACACACACAGAGACACACACACCATGAAACAGCCACCGCACACACACCCTTTGTATGAAGTCAGTGTTCAAGAACTGGATTTTTTTTTTGGACCCGCCAAATATTAAATAAAGATAAAACGGTCGCCCGGTCTAGATTTCTAAAAACAAACCGTTTCAATCATCTAAAATCCTCATAAAGTCTTCATCGCGCCAACATCCAATATCAACATCAGCATCAGCATTATTATTAAGTCACGAATTTTATTTTCACGTTACAACTGAAACCTGAAACAACGCATAAAACCAAATCAAGACTCAAAAAAAAAAAAAAAAAAATGGAGTGGACAAAAGAGCAGTATAACAAACAATACGAGAAGTGGGTCCCCTGGCTGGAGGACATGTATCTCTACTACTTCACCCGGGACAACAAGGCGAGCTACAGCACTCGGGGTATGTGGTTTTTTTTTTTTTTTTTTTTTTTTTTTTTTTTTTTTTTTTTTTTTTTTTTCTTTTTTCTTCTTCCTAGTAATTTGCCATATTTTTTAAGACTGGAAACTAAAATTTTGAAACTTTTGTCTCACACGCCCGCAGATAATCTGGACAAGACCAAAGTAACCGGCATCAAGCAAGTCGACACCCTCCAGGGCGGCGTGAACGACCTCGTCGCCAATCAGGTGGGCCAGGACGGACTCGGCCGTCCCGTGGGTGATTTACTGTCAAAGGAAGGGCTCACGAGAGCGGAGAGGCGAGGAAAGCAAGAGAATGGGGGGTATCTGCCCGAAGCTGGCGGCCCGGTCAGTCAAGTCGGCGATTCGGTGATCAGCGGCGTGGCTTCGGGCGCCGACGCCGCGGGCGAGGGAATGAAGAAGGCTGGGGGGTTGTTTGGGTTTGGTAAGGGAGAGTAAAGAAATATTTCTGGTCTCTTTTCCAAGTTTTGTTTTTTATTTTTTGGGTGGGATTTTGATAATATATATACCCTGGCTGGCTTGTTTTAATTCATAACTTTCGTTTTTTTTCTTCTTTTTTTCAAATCCTCGAACAAACTTCAAGCCCACAGTGCCTGTGATGATCCAAGCAAAAAAAGAAAGTTCCATCAAGCCCTCAACCAAGCCGCCAAAACAGCTCCCCACTTGACCGCCCCTTTGTAGACCCTCATTCCTCCCGCATTCCCCTTCCCCAAGCCCTCGATCGCGTCCGCCAGCTCTCCTCCCAGCCCTTCTCTCTTGATGTCCTCAAGCTGATACAAAAAGGTTTTGAAACTAAACATCAAAGCCCCGGTCTGGGGAAACCTCATCAGGCTCTGCAGTTCAACCCTGAACCTACATTCCTCGACCTTTATTTCGTGCTCCTTCAGCTCTCTTGCTTCCTCTTCGGCGTGGACATGATTGCCGCTCGGAGAGTAGAGGTCCGAATGGGTTTGGATTGACCACTTTTTTTTTTTGGGGGGGGGGGGGGTAAAATCATATCAGCAATCATTTGAATTATAATTGAAAAAGGCCTAAAGAAATATAAAATAAAAATAATAACTCACATTGACCCTCTTCACCCTCTTGCCTACTTCCAACTTCGAAAAGAATCGTTCCATACTTGCCCCTATCTTTTCATAAGACGGCACGGGTCCGTGTATGGCCGCCAGCCCCTTGCCCAACTTTTCTGCCGGGTCGAACCCGGACGGGTGACAGCACACGAAGGCGACCGCGACGTGCTCGTCCCTCGCCGGGTCTTTGATCAGCAAAAAAATGTCGTCCTCGACGGTTTCCCCCAGGACCTTCAGGATCTCGTCCGGGGATAGCGACGATTCGACGGGGTCGAGGGGGAAGGATCGGGACGTGATTGCATTGTTGAAGTAGCCCGTCCCGCCGAGCCCGTACGGACAGGGGAATAATGGGGTTTGGGAGGTGGTGAATAGGGGTGACGATGACGACGACGATGGGTACCGGGCGGGGAGGTAGGTGCCTAGGAGGTACGAGTAGGCTTCCCGAAGCGGTGCGAGGCCGGAAGGGATGGAACCCAGGACCGTGGAGGGGTATGAGGAGATGATTTTCCTCCGGGCCGTGACGCGGGAGAGGTAGTTCTTGTCTAGGATTATCAGGGAGGACGGTGTGGCGGTTTGAAGGGCTGAGTCCATATTGTCAGCGGAAGAAAATCAGAGAAAAAAAGGGTCTGTGCTGTAATTCCATACCCATGGTGATGTGATAGATTGGCTTGAAAGGGCGGAGTTTGAGTGGCTCCTCGTTTTCCCAATCAAAGTTTGGAAGGGGCTCAATCGTAGGCGAGGCATAGGCTTGGCGGGACAGTAGCAATGGCTTCTCGTCGGAATAGCTCGGCCTGCTGCCTGATTGTTGTTGTTGTCGTCGCTGCCGACGGGATCGAATTCGCCACCCGAAAACTACTGCGGTGGTGGTGATGATGATGAGTTGGAGAACAAAAAGGATGGCGTACGGAACTGCCATGGTCAAAAGCTGAGTCGGACGAAACAAATGAAATTCAAAATAAACAACATAAAAATTGAGAAACGTTGAATTTTGATAGACTGGTTGCCAGTGGTAGTATAAATAGACGGTTTATAAGCAGTCAAGGTGGTCGCCGCTCTCGGACACACCTGATATCAGTCATACCAGCATCCCAACACACACTGATGGGCTAACCCCGCCTCATCCAAGCTCCCAACCCCAAGTCTTTGATACGCCAACTTTGACTGCGTGATATCAGCTAATCAAAGCTAACCCATATATGGATGGTGATTTTTATCCTTAACACATCACAGCAAATAATAAGAGGGACTCGTGATCTAACAAATATACTAATCTTTTTCCGGGACAATTTCAAAATAATTGAGAAAATATAAACGAGGACAAAAAAAAAAAACAAAAAACATATGTTAAAAAAACAAAATCATTCAATTCATTTCGGGTATAAAAGGCTTTTTTTCCTCCTCAATCAGATCCCAACTCATCTTCCATTCCAATGCCGACTCTAGCAGCGACATAACTTCAACAAAAATCACAAATTTTCCCCCACCTTCCCTCAATGACCATTCTATTCGCTGTTCTCCCCGTCAGTGTGATAAAGCGGCTTCAACTCTGTGTTCTTCCTGAACAGGACCCATCGCTTAAACCAATAAGGCAAAGCCTCGGTAAGCTGATACTTTGCAAACTTGCCAGTCGGTACAGCAAAGACGTAATCCAACTCTTCCAGTGTCTTTTGCTTGGTCTCGGGGACGAGGAAGAAAATCATGACAAAAGCCACGACGTTGAAGCCGGCGTACAGCCCAAAAGCTCCCACGACTCCCAAACTCTTCAGCAGGAAGGGGAATGTCATTCCCAGGACCGCTGCCCAGAACAGGCAAGTTGCGACGGAGAATCCCATGCCGACCTCACGGTGTGACAAGGGGAAGACCTCGGCGCTGTAAGTGAAGGGAACCGGTCCTTCTCCGGGGGAGTAGAACGCGCAGAAGAGGTAGACGAACAGCGCCACCAGGGCGGTCCTTGCCGTGCCTTGGTCCAGCAAGGTGCACAATCCAGCGGCCAGCAGAGTCCAAGTCATCTGGGGGAAGGTGAACAGGAGGAGCGATCTCCGTCCAAAGGTGTCGATCGTCCAGAACGCAGGGAAGGAAAACAGCCAATTGACCAAGCCGAAACCGAACGAGGCGAGCAGGGCTTGGAACTCGCTCTGACCGGCATCGCGGAAGACGGTGGTCGAGTAGAATGCGATGATGTTGATTCCGCACATCTGTTGAGCAATCATGACGGTGAATGCTGCGAGCGAAGCACGCCTTACTCGGGGGATAGTGAAGAGTTCGCTGAAGCGTTTGGCGTAGGTGCTGTTTCGTAGTAGTTGGCTCTCCAGTTCGAGTTGGGAGTGGATGTAAAAGATATCTCTCGCGACCTGGAGGGGGTGGTTCCGAAGTTTGACCATTGAGTTCCAAGCTTCGACATAGCGGTTCTTTTTCATATACCATCTTGGCGATTCGGGGCAGAAGTAGATCAGGCAGAGAAGCGGCACGGCGGGGATGAAAGGGGCGCCTGGGTTTGTCAGTTTGAAGCTCGACTAGAGGGGAGTTAAGACCTGCTTACCCAACATCAATCGCCAGTTGTACCGTGTATCGACGTTATAGACAGCCAGGTTGAAAGCAGTTCCCAAGAAGATACCAAAGGCAGTCCACATTTCTAAAAGAAGGTCAGTATATTATTCGTACCAAAATATCCACAGGGACAGCTCAACTTACGCCATGACATGACCAAAGCACCACGGATCGAAGCCGGCGAGTTCTCAGCAGCGTAGATGGGCACAGTCGAAGCCTTGACACCCATACCGATACCCATCAAAAGACGGCAAGCGAGTTGTTGAGGCCATGAGTGGCAGAACGCGGAACCGATGACAGGCCAGATACAAAAGTGAGCCGAGAAGAAGATAACGCCGCGACGACCCCATAGATTGTTGATGGGATCGGAAATCCAGCATCCGATAAAAGCGCTGCCAATGTATGGGCCGGCGTTGACGAGACCGAGAAGAAGCGTTGACCGAGTGCTCGAGTCTTCAATCCCGTACACGGCCGGAAAGAAGATGTTGGCACCGTTGGTTCCGGTCTGATCCCATCCCTGAACAGCTGCGCCAATGGAGCAGGTCGCGATCGTGAGGAACAATCTCATGGGAAGACGCCATTTGTGATCGATCTCAGTTTGGAGGGCGGCCTTTTCATCGACGTCGAGCGCTTCCTGTCCGGTGATATCCTCGAAATGGGCCGGGTTTTGTGCTACGATAGCACCCTTGCGGAGGAGGGCGACATGCTCTTGTAGTCCCTTTTCTTGCGCGAACGTCTCGACACGGCTCATGAGTTCATCATGAGGGATGCCGGCCAGAGGGTTCTTGATTCTAGGGAGTGTGTGAGTAAAATGGGCATGGGCATACGAGAATTGCTGCTTGTTACGCACCTGGCTTCGAGATTGGCATTGAGATCGACATGTTCGTCCTTGGATACTCCCTTTTCCAAATGGGCCCCAGTGACGCCCTTGACATCGCTATTGCACTGCTGTTAGAGAAAGCATGCACCAAAGCTAAAGAGTAATGCTTCATACCCGGTATCGTTGCTTGCGGATCTCGGGCTGTCCGCCATGGTTGTGAATGGTTGCGAGGAAGATGGATGAGATGGAGAGGAGTGACAAGAAGTGAGGACTGGGAAACTCGACGGCTTATATTAATAAGTCCAGAGCAGATGGATGCTCCCTCGAATCCCCAACCGCCCCCCGCAACAGACACCACCAGCCGGTGTAACCCGCGCCATGTGAGATGGGCAAGGATGACAAGCTGGGCCAAGGATGACAACCTTGGGGCAAGGATGACAAGCTTGGGTGGCTAAAATGTGTGCTGATCGGCTCCAGGCAAAGATGCGGGTATGTCGACTGTCAAGTCTTTGGGGTTCATCAAAAGCAGGGTTTGAGTCCTTGACCGAGATCCAACTTTGTCGTCGTGCGAGCAGGGGTTTTGCTCGGGGTCCCCGCATCTCACTAGTCTACAGAGAGGATCCTTCGACATCCACCACTCCAGCTTTTGAACAAATTTTTCCCCGCTGTGATGCTCGTTTGTGGCTTTCTCCAGTGGGGACGGCCATCGCACCGTGTTTCCAGCAATGGAGAAGACTAGAGACCCGGTGGAATGGTCTTGACTCGCCTCCCTCATAGATCTCGATGTCGACCAAATATTTGACCTCTGAATCGGAACATTTTTACAAATGAATTAGGGCGCTCGGCAAGCGTTAAGCCATGAGACTTGGCACTGGCCACTGCCGTGATGACATCCTATTCCCGGATTTAGTATCACATCGGCCGGGACTTGGACATCAAATCCTTCTCCCGCCGTTAGCCAATCAGCAAACCCGGGCTTGTTGATACTTTCAAAAGCAGTGGTAGTGTACAGTACGTACCTGCTTGAGACGAAATACGGCGGTCAAATTTTGGAGGGGGGTTAGGTATCTGATTTTGAACAGGGATCCGATGGCCAAGTCCTGGTCAAATGGATAAAAAACATCTGGGTGGCTTCCCCGTATCAACAAAGACGGGGGCGGGGAAGAGTGAATGCGGGGGAGGGTCAAGACCGTAGGGGGTCGGACCGATGACCAGACCTTTGCCTGGGGCCAGTTGTGCCTGACTTCCGTCTGAACCCACTCCCCCAGAATCCTTTTGCGGAACGCGCAAAAACCACACAGACAAAAACTTAGACTAGTATATTGAGACATAAAACTCGAGTTCAACCGAAAAACCAAACTCTTCTCAATTTTGATGACGTCATGCTATCACTGTTTGACGGCGATACCGACTTGTGTAATTTTCATCAGGGGGGCGAGGGGGCGTATTTCTGACATTCAAAATGCCAGAAGAAGACGACCGTGACAAACTCCTGCATGTAAACCACGTTCTAGTCAATCGGGGATAACGGGTGGGGCCGCTTGGTTCTAAATGTGTATGGCTGGCAAGACCGTTAGTTTTTTTTTCTTTCTTTTAGTTTTTTCTTGTCCTTTCTTTTCTTTTTTTAAAGTTTTTTTTTTTTTCTTTTAGTTTTTTTTTTCCTTGCATTTCTTGGCAGACATTTGCTCCTTCCAGTTCTGGAAAGGGAGGATCTCACCGGCAGGCATCATTTCTGCAGAGAATGTCGGATTTTCAAACGTCGCTACCACCAAAATTTGAGCGAGCCAGCCAGTTACATCATGGAATTTTTCAAAGGCCCGCGGTTGGCCATCATAACACTACCCAACTTGCATTCGTCAATTTGGTCGACACCTCGACTCTTTATCAACATCAGTTCCCAAGGATATCTTGGGGGGAAGGCATGAACTGGTTGAAGAGTATAAACGTATGCTTCTCGGTAATTCACGGGCGTGTTTCCGGCTCTTAGAACGTCACATCGTCGGAGTGTCACATCGGAACTATCGCCACTAGTATAGGCCTAATCGCCACGAGGCTAAGGCAAAGGACCCGCGGCGCCCGCTGAGTTCAACGGAGCGAGTGCCTGACAGAAATCGCTAACGAACCCCCAAGTACGTAACGTGACAGCAGGTACTGTAATTGCGGAGCCATTGACCAACAACTGATCGCAACACTACCTTGCCGCTTTGAACTGGTCCCCATCCGCTTGAAACTTTTTCCACATCATTTCGAGCAGTTCCTGCCTCGTTCCAGTGACCCCCTGAATGTATCCTTGCTCAGCCAAGACGTCCAACGATTTCCCGGCATACAGTTCGGCATTCTTCATGTCTCCCAAGACGTAAAAGATCCTTGCCATGTTCTCGTACTGCTCACTGTAAAACGGAAACAGCTCTTCAGCGGGCAGCAAGCTGATGATCTGCCTGGTCAACCTCAACGCTTGGTACGGTTTGTTGGCCTGAAAAGCGACGACGGCATATTCCCTCAGCTCCTCGATCTGGCGACGTCGAGCATCCGATGCCTCGATTTCAGTCGGCTTGGCCGAGCAAAGTTCACAAGCGCATTCAAACCCCCATTGCTTGAGCCTCTCCTTCCGCTCTTTGGACGTCTTTCCGAGCGTAATGTCTTTTAGAAAAAAAAAAAAAAAAAAAAAGGTGTCAGCCAGATTCTAAACCTCCCTCCTCACCTCCTCAAGAACGGGAGTCTAGATAAAACTCACAACTGATGGTCACTTCTTCTCCTTCTTCAATATCTCTCGCAGCCGCCACACTAACCTGCAATCCATCCTGTATGAACCTCGTATACGCACTTGGCACAAACTTGATCAGCATTTGTTTCCACCGTCTTCCCCCCCCCTTCATCCGATCAATCCCCGCAGAAGAATCATAATACTTACTTGGGTTTACATCCATGGTTAATCCTCGAAACGGCCGTATAGACAGCCATGTGCCCCCTCCCGCCGAGCTCGGTAGCAAAAGCGTTGGTCCTCAAGACGTTCTCAACCTCATCCCGGGCCTGCTCGCTCGTCCTCCCCAGACCCATCAGGTCCGCTTTGCCCTGGTCGCTAAGCGCATCCACCGCTTTGTTTAGCAACTTGTAGCCCCTCCACACATCCACGCCGACGGTGAACCCAATGTCCACCACGAGAGCTGCGTAGTCGACCATGATCTCTTGGTACTTTTTGATTTTCCGGGTGGCCACGACCCCTTTGCCCTTTCCGGGGACGTCCACCACCTTGTATGGCGGGTCCGTGATCTGGCGACGGGGCAGGGCGGTGTCGAGGATCTGGACCGAGTCGGCCGCTACTTCCGGCGTGGTGATTATTGAGTAGCCTAGATGGTTGTGGTGGCTGTTGGAGTAGAGGCAGAAGTAAGGGATCTCTGGCGGAGAGGAGGATGCTTCGCAGATGGGAAGGGAGGTCCATGGTGAGTAGTCGAGGGGCGTGAGAAGGAGGGGGAAATCGCCGTCGAGGTCCGGAGCGAGGGGGAGGGGACAGGTTTGTTTGGACGAAGAGGTCAGCAAGTGGGGTGACGAGGAGGTGCATCGGGATGCCTGAGTCGGGAGGAAGAAGTAAACATGGAGAGAAAAGAAAAGGTGGGCTCGAGTTGAGGGTCTCATGGTTTTGTTTAGGTTTGAATCATCAAATGAAGAAGGTAAGGAACCAAACAGAAAAAAAAAAAAAAAGATAAAATGGAAGTTGATTTATTTTTACATATTTACAATTTTCTTTCTTTCTTTCTTTTTTTTTTTTTTTTTTTTTTTTGGGTTTTTGTATCTCTATACAATTTTAACACCAAACAGCAATCTGTCAACACTGGCAAATATATACCCTATGTGTGTGTGTGTGTTTGGGTGCGTAATGGGGAATAAGTACGCCAAGGGAATTTACAAAACAATTCTTGTCGAGAATAGATTGACGGATACTTGGTTCCTTCTTTGTTATTATTATCTTTTCTCTTGGTTTTCTTGGTTTGCTTTCTAATTTGGTCTTGTCCCGTCTGTTGATCTTTGGTAATTAATAACATAAAAAGTTTGTCGAACGGGTAGAGATGAGATGAGACGAGACGGGACCCCAAAAAAAGGCTTGGTAAGAACGGCTCATTACTTAATAGTAAAACAAGGATTTCGAGCCGGACCACCCGGACCAAGAAACTGGGGAAAGCCAAGATAAAACAAGAAAGAAAGGAGAAAAAAAAAGGGGGGAGGGGAAGGGGGGGGAGGGGCCAAGCAAAGGCGGGTAAAGTAAATAAATAAAAAAATATTTTATTCAAAAAGATTTTCTGGGCAGGTGTTTCAGTACTGTCTTGTACATACCAAAGATTACCCTCGTTTTGAAAAAAAAAAAAAAAAAAAAAAAAAAAAGAAAAGTTGATTTTTATGCCGTTGGATAATTACGTAACATGGTTCATGTTTGTTTGTTCAACTTTTATATCATGTTATAATTGGTTTATACTGTACATACCTTTATATATAAATATATACATATATACGCTTGTTGGTGATTAGATAATCATATAGATATATATATATATATATATGTAAAAAGTTTAGATGAATTCGGTGACCACTTCCATCGATGTGCCTACCGTATTTACCCCGGAAAAGATTTTTCAAGCGGTGAAGACTCGTAACTTCTGTTGATATTTATTACTTCTCAAATAGTCATACTTTAATCCGGAGGCTCCGGATATAGAGATCTTGACAAAAGATGCCGTGGCTTTAATGGTGATCTGTTAACAAGTTTGAAGTTGTTCCCGTTAATGCCGGTTCCATACTGCCAGCAAACTTATATAGATGCTTGGATATCTGGCATTCCCAACTGAGTGCCGAGAGGGATTAAAAAAAAAGGGGGGGGGGGGGGGACCATCTGGAAATGGAACACAATCTTGCCTATAACTTCATTCAAACCTAGCTCGGCCGTCTATCGTACCGTTGAAATCAAAAACATCCCGTCATTATCACCGGCCATTCTCTTTCGCAACTCACACTCAACATCAGCTCATCATCTCTGAACCCAGGAAACCGAATCATAATCCATTCATCTATCCCAAATCCTTATTGAGAAGAAAAGAAGGAAAAAAATAAAATAAAAAAAAACCTAAAAACCCCGCCTTGTTTCTCAAAAGAGAACAAGCAAAGAAAAATAAGAAAAAATGTCATAAGAATATGTAACGATATGGCTGTGGCGTCATCGTGAAGCAGCAAGCAGGGTGCTGAAACCAAACAGCACAACTTCTCCGTTCCCTCACCCAGAACACGAGTGGGCAATCTTGTTCATCAACATGCTTATCCCGACCAAGAAAACTCGCTCAATCACAACAGCTTCCATATCGAGGCCATTACCCCCCACCTTGAGCAAATAGGATTGGCATATACTCTTTCCGCACTGCCATCAACTGACAGACCCTCTCTGCGCAACAACTTCCCTCGCATAAAACTCTACCAACATGGTAGCATAGGCCTCCAGGTCCTCAACAGGAACGGAAAGTCGAAAATCGTTCAGCAAGAGAAATTGCAGTTCCAGATGGTTGAGCTCCGCAAGTGGGAGACCGCCGACCTGAGACGCAGTTAGAAACGACCCAAACAACCCTCAGGAAAAAAAAAAAAAAAAATAAAAGAAAAAAGACGTACCTTTGCGTATCTTGAATTAGTATAAAACACATCCGAAAAGAACTTGCTCGAGCAAGTCACCCCTGCAATGATCAACCGATGAATATTGTAGCTGTCCACGACAAAATATGTCGCTTGCCCACCAGGACCCATTCCCCCATGTCCACTCGCGCCCTTTTCGTCTTCCTTGTTCTTGCCTTTGCTCCTCACCGTCCCCTTCTCTTCATCTGTGTCGGCCAACCCCTCATCCATCTCGTCGCTTTGCGTATCATCATCGTCATCATCATAATCATTCATAATCGCGTCGCCGTCGCCAGACTCTCGATCAACCACTGTTTGTTGTGCTTGTTGCGCCGACTGTCCTGCTCTCCTCGCCTCCTCACTCTTAACAACCATGTCGTTCACTCTCTCCGTCATGCGGTCAAAATAAACCAGCAGACTCAAAAAGACCTCGAATGTCGTAGGGCAGTACTTGTGAATCCTGCTCAAGTAGCTCAATATGCTAATCGAGGGAACATTCTTCCCGTGAAAGGCCAAAACTGAGCTGCTTAATGGGCTCATGCCGTGATTGTTGTCCTTCCCTTCCTGTGCTTGCGCCTGCGCCTGCCTGAGATGGTGCGCGTTCCTGTTGAGCGCGTCGTGCTGAAGATCATTGGTGGTTGTAATCTTTGTTAAAAGCGCTGCAACCATCTCGATGATATCATTGATAGGCATGGCGCTAATCTCGTACTTTAAGTTTTGTAGTGGAGGGTCGTTGAGGCTGTTGGAGCCGGTCGGGGTCAAAATATCTGTTTTTGCCAGAGCTTGGACGTGCGCGAGGTCGCGAACATGAATAGTCTTTTGCTCTTGGAATGGGGAGCTGGGCGCATCGCCGAGGGTGTCGAGAGATTCGGGGCCCATTGCATCCGGGACCCAGCGGGGCTCGCTATCTGGGGCTGGCGAGGGGATGGATTTGGAAGGTGGCGGCACAAGCGTCGCCGCTGTGCTTACGGATGAGTTGGAAGAGGAGGAATCGTGAACCCCATCGTCCGTTTGGATCGTATGTTGCTGCGGACGCGCACCGCCGGAGGGAGTTTCTGTAGAGGATGACGATGACGACGGAGGGGAGGGGAGACGTGTTGCCCCACCTCCGATACCAGCATTACCATTTGCAATGGCGGTGCCGGCGGCCGACCGAGGTAGAGGTGGCTGTTTTGCTCGTTTCTCCGTAGGTAGCGGTGAATCTTCCCAGTCTCTTCGGCCAACTACGGGCCTTGATGCTGTAGAAGATGATGTGTGGCTGCTCGCGGTTGGGCGGGGTGTGTGTTGGGATGCGGCGACATCCTGTTCGTGCGATCGGGTGATAGGTGGGTTCTGATGGAAGTGGTGCGAATGTTGAATATGGAAACGCGATGGCGAGTCTGTAAAAACGTCGCCGATTAGAGTGGCCATGGTGGCATTGCTGTCGTCGTCGTTGTCGTTGTCGTCGCCGTCGTGCGATTCGATTTGATGTCTCGAAAAAGGAGGATGTAGGGTGTTGCTGCCAAGAGCGTGTTATCGGTGCGAGAGGCGAACGGCTCGCTGGATGGGGGCTGTGTTGCGAGACAGCGGAGAGTCAGCACGGGCTTTGCTGCGGAAATTCTAGACCCTGGCGATAAAGATTCGGGACAAGTGCCGGTGCAAGAAGCTACCCCAGAAAGACGCGCCAAAACCAGGCCGAAAGAAATCTAAAATAACAAAACAAACGGTTGGTCTATTCCCGTCTCTCCCAATATTTTGAACGGTGATTTGGTTTGGGGAATTGGAAGAAGCGGGGGAAGGGCCCGACTGGTGCCCGTGTGTAGGTAAGGTAGCTGGATGGATCCCTGCAGTGGAGACAGGCAAACTACCAAGCGGAGGTAAAGTACTTGCAACCACTGTATGTATGTAGGTATACGCACTATCGCCGCCAACCTGGGCGCTGGGCATCAAGGGCAGCCTCTTCCTTTTTGCCTAGATGCAGGCTGCACAACTGCAGTTTGCTGCAAATGCGGACTTCCCTGCAGATGGGTGAAGAGAAGGAAAACGCCTTGGGAGACTGTCGCGTTATCTCATCACACGGGCGCCATGGAACCGGTGATGTTGGGGCCAACGGGGGGGTTCTGTGACACGCGAGGGTTTGAATTGACTCGGAAAATGACGCCATGCAAGACAATATGGGCAAACAAAAGGACTGACAATCACAGCCGTGGCTGAGAGATGTGGAGGCCCAACAACGTCACTTTTGGACATATATGAACAGGACCAAGACGACAGGCAACGCGTGGCGGGTACCGAATCGAGAAGAGAAATGGACGGTGCTTACCTTTTGCGCAGCACACGTAATTTGGAGATGAGGGTATTCCAACTCTCGTCAGGCGGTGAGATTGGTTGCTCCGTTGTTGGTACGAGAAGAAGGGAAGAAGAATCTGGAATTTGCAGGCCCCCAAGAGTGTGAAGGTCCGGATGGCGTAAATCGCTAATAATATGCCATGCACACTTGGAAAGCTTATAATACTGAGTGGAAAGATGATGTGGCGATTATCGCATGAACGAATATGCGTTAGAATACCAATGAGGCGATCAGTGCCAAGGAAGGACACTGGCCGAGATGGATTAAAGCCTAATGATGATGGGAAAAAAAAAAGAGAGAGGGAGGGAGGGGATCTACAGGCCCGAAATTTGTCTTGTCCAGGGAAGATAAGAACCAGTTGACGCCGGCGTGAGATTGCAACTTTCAGGATGACGATCGTTCGGGTCTAACTTCCGCCACGTGTGTGTCGCTATGGTTGATGTGGATAGAATAGGGGACTCTATACCTCCCTTGCTCTCTTCGTTGGGGGGGGGGGGAAGCTGAGAGAACAAAAGCGAGCCACGCACTCTTTTACTGACCTTCCTCAAGGCCCGAATGCCCCTGAAATTGCGGATGGCGTTTTCATGGCCAAAGTCATCATCCTGTTCGTTACACAACACACAAACCGATAAGGAAGCGGGCGTTGATCCGATAGACGTGCGTCTCTGTGCGATTGTCTCGTCCATAGTATGACGCAGGGGGCACCCACCACAACCATTAATGTGGGCTTGTTTTCCACGTTCTCCCATGCTTGCATCTGGATATATTCCTCGATTCGCTGTTTCATCACCATTCCTCCATTTGTTGTTTCAAAAAAAATAGAGGCTAGCAGTGTAACAACGTACAAGACATCACACCGTCTCTCTCTCCTGGTTTTGCCGGCCGAATAAGCTCTTGGCTTTCAGGCACTCATCAGCTCCCCAAAAAAAAAGTGCAAACACACACTCTTTACCCCTCCTTGCGTGGCCCCTCATCCTCCACATGAAAATCCACATTGGACACTTGCTTTGCATGACGTTAAAAACTTCGCGGGGCCTGGACCAATCCACATTAAGAATACAACCACGTTGGGAGGCCCAGGGAGGGGGTTTTTCTGCGGCGCGGGGATCATGAATAAGAAAAAAACAATCTGGGCTTGCTTGGAAGGACCACGGCTGGGCCGGAGAGTGTGGGGGCTCTGAATTTGTTCACCGCTCTCGAACAACAATCGACTCTTCAACACACCAGGTGACACAAATATCTGCAATTTGTTTGATCCCAACGTTGGCGGCTAATTAACAGCTGGCTCATGGCAAGCCAGTACGCGTTGAATTGTCAAAGTTGAAAAAATAAGTAAGAAAAAAAAAAAAAGGGGGGGGGGGTGTTTCCTCCAACATCAACAACTAGTGTAGGCAAGGTGGCAGGTGGTATAGTATACGAACCGTCAAAATCGCCTAACCTGCAAACCTCTGAATTAGGATCACCACAACCCAGATGTGGATGTATGTGGTATCATTTTGCGGGGAGAGCTTCCGATGCTCCGTTCCAAGTTTGCTTGTTTATATTTGTCCAGAACCCCTCAAACTAAGGTTTGGTGTCTAGAACCCCCTAGCTAAGGGTCCATAATCCCTCCCCCCCACCCTCTTTCCCCCTCTCCTCAGACACGTACATACATATTCGCTGTTCATGATCGGCACTCCTCCACTCTCTTGAGCTGTACTAGACTTTACAAGAGTCAGAACAGAGTCAGGTGCGTCACGAGACACAGATGCTCACCCAATTTTACCTCCTTGTAAAGCTGAAAGATTCCCCATCCCGACTACAACACAGTAAAACAGTTATCTCCGCGTTGGGCATCAAGAGCTTCACTCCACATCTGAGCCTCGGTCCATTTGGGGCTTATCAACTTCAAAAAAGACAGAATATTCCCGAGATCGCGTGCAGAAGTGCCATATCCCTCCCTCATCAACTGTACACACAGTATAGTAGGATGGCCTTCCCGCTCATGCAGCTAGCACGCGATGCTGCATATCACCCAAAATGACCATCATCAACAAGGGCGATATCCGCTTATCTAGGTACCGGATCCGACGACCATCACACACAACACGTCAATGCCAAGCAAGCCGTTAATCATTTGCTCAATGCTTTTTGTTTGTTTCGTGAACCATGACCTCATGGTATAATTATACACGCGTCCGGCTTTGCCTTCTTGATCCCACCCTCTCCCATAACAAAACTCTAGTTGTGTCTCACCTGGTAATCCGTATCCGGCAGGTACAGGTGTCTATCAGCGCCCTTTGCCGTCAACACAACCATGCGAATGACACCACCCGAGCTACCGTCCCACTTGATAGCTTCTGCCAGTGCACCCTTGACAAACTTGACGGCGTCAGCCTCCTCCATACCCTCTCTCCAGTTGGCATCACAGTAACCGTAGATATATGTTGATCCGGAACCACCGATGGCGTATGACTGTTTGTGAAGAGACCCGCCGAGGGGGATGCTGTAGACCTGCCCACCGTGGCGCTCGTCCCAGCCTGCGATGATGAGACCGGCTCTGTTTGGGTCCAGGCAATCAGCAATCCAGCTATCCAGCGTAATTTCGGGGGCCGGACTCACGAAAGCCTATCCTTGTTTGAGTAGCAAATCTCCTGGAAAATGGCGGCCGCTGTCTGTGTCGTAGGGGGCTTGCCGTTCATCATGGCAAACAAGCCAAGTTGGTATTGAACAATATCGGCCACGGCTTGCGTGTCTGCTGCTGAGCCGGATCTGCAGCACCAGATGGTATCGTGTACTCGGGTAAGCTTATCGGTTACGCGGTTTGCAATGTATGCGCCTGTGGTTGTTCGAGAGTCGGCTCCTGTGGCGGGGTGTCAGAGAGACAGACGGCCGGTACAGCAAGAATTAAACCAACGAACCCAGGATAACACCATCTTTGAATGTGACCGCCATGCTATCATCGTCCAGTAATTAGAACAAGTTATCGGGAGTAAGTCGGGGTGGGTTTGTCGGTTGAGCTTACATCGAGGTGCCCAGACTGTTGGGAGGGGCATGTTAGTGAATCACTTCATATATCCTTAATCTTCGAATTGCAGGAGTGCAACCGCTGATCGATGGCCGGCCATGACTTACTTGACCTCACCCTTCTTCAACCGATCCATATCGACGTGGATGCCATCTATAACCAACAATGCTTAGCGACCGGAACGGTGACGACGATGAGAACCCGGGCACGGTGGAGTTGAGCTGCCGGGCTGCAACACCGGTTACTGACCTTCGCTCAGACAGCCAGAGGTTCCGAATTCCATTATTTAGATGTGCTGGTTTGTTATTTATTTGATCTCGGTTCTGTAAGAGGGCGGGGAGATACTGGATCGGAAATCGTCGTCGTCGTTGGGGGAGGGGGGAAACTGTAGGATGCTTCGTCTTCGTGGTTCAATATGGGGGGGTTTCGTTGTTGGCAGGCAATGGAAGCTTGGAGCTCCCACCAAGCTCAGGCAGCTTAGACACGCGCGTGCGCCTTGCCTTGGCTGAAAGTGGAATCACGTGACTAGCTGATAAGCCTCACTTATCGTTATCGGCTTATCGCCCCTGGGTGTTTGTTTGAAGTTCTGTCGGAAGGTTCTATTTTAAAAGGGAAAGGGGTATATCCAAATGCAATATTAAGGGTATAGTACGTATACCCAAGTATCTAATACCATCATAGTCACTGCCAGCCAATTGGTGAGTCTTCCGGGGCGTAGCGTCCTGATTGTTGGCAGTTCCGTGTCATCTGTCCAGCCTCAGCTTCTAGTCGGAGACCGAAAGCCTCATGAAGGAGCTCCTATTCCAAACCTGCCCAGTTGTCGATACGAGGCTTATGTTACCAAAGCCCTTCCTTCACAGACGAACCTGCGCCGTTATTCAACTTCAATATCCAGCCGGGCCCGTGAACCGGATGAGACCTCCTAGAAATCAGATTGGCCCTGGTTTATTATCCAACGCTCATCCTCCCCTGGTCAAACCTCCCTCCGTCTCCAACGTGACCCCTTCCCTCCCTTCGACAGTTCCCTTCTTCTCCCCTGTCTTCTTCTTGTCCTCATCTCCGCACCCGCAATCATAAAAGTCGCCGATGTTGTTGCAGTCGAACACTTCTTTCTTCAATCGCATGTTGACTTCATTATGGACAAAGCAAGCCCATCCGGCCGCAGCATTTCGACTGCTAGTCTGGGGCGGATACTTGGCTAACAGCTTCTGGAAATGCGAAGCGCAGTCGCCGCAGGGGTACAGCCTCGCAAACAACTGAATATAGGTCTTGAGCGCAAGACTGTCGTCCTTGGTTGGTTCTTCGGGGAATCGCGCCATCATGGTGTGGAATAACTTCCAAGAGGCTCGGCCGAGTTCGGCTCTGTTACAACACACACATACACAAGTCAATATGCGCGCGCGCGTCAGATGGCGGGAGGATAGCGGGAAACTAACTTGGCCGTAGCATTCTCCAGCTTGGGCGCAATGGATCCGCCAGAGAGTATGCTGTCCGGTAATCCCGAATCTGGTTTGCTTCCTTTTCTCCATGGATCGTCCGGTATTCTCCTCGAGTCCGCGCCACCTGTCCTGCTAGACAGTAGATACGTCATACCCAGAAAAAACATCACAGCCACCAGCATGAGCGTTATGTGTTGCCGTCGCGCCATTGTGGCCGAAGGGGAAGTTCTGAATGATCTGAACAAGCAGAACTGGAGGATGGGCTCGGGGAGAGTTCACTGCGGATTTGAACTGTCGAGGGTTCGAGCCGCGAGGCGACGTTATGTCCGTAGGCAATCCTGCTCTAATAAAAGTTGAATGCTGCTAAAAAGAATGACAAGAAAAGAGCAATATGCTGAAACAAAGAAAGGGTGAAGATGAACAAAGATGGTTGTCAGGAGCATGGGTCTTTTCCAGCGGCTGATGCCCCCGTGGCTCGGGTGGATGCGACAGATCGCCAGGGGTATGTGGGGTGATTTTTAGTGGGTCTGGTATGTGAGCTGAGCCTGGAACTGGGGTGTTTGCAGGGGCCTGTTTGATCCGTCAACACCATGTCGCTGGGATGGATAACCTCGTCCAAAAATCTCACAGATTTCGTTTCTCATAAATCTTGATGATAGCTACATATTGTTCTCATCTGACCACCACTCAGCCTATTGACTCTCGCATCCCTCATCTTATCAACATCTCTCTCCTCTTCTGACCAAAAACCTTAGAATATCCCCGAGTACATCGTCAAATCCCACCTCCCATTCTCTGTGACAATGACGGGCTTGCAGGCTTGGACAATAAAGGCATCCGTCAAAGGATCAAGCAAACCTAACTCCCATTGCGTGGCATGGAAGTTTGCATCCGGCCCCACTGTCTTTCCTAAAACCCAGAGGCCGTCCGACTTCTGTGTCAATGCGTCTTGAGGGGCTCCGCTGAGAATATCGAGAGAGAAACCAGTCGTGACTTGGCTCCCGTCTGTTGACTTGAGCAACGCTGCGCCGTCACAGCCTTCCAGCAAGGAAATATCTCCCCAGGACCTGGTTGAGTTCTTGTCCTAGGATAGTTCGATCCAGGTTCCCAGGTTATGTTTCACTGTGTGGTCGAGGTTTGAATGGGTAGTTCCCCGGACGATACGTCCGGAGAAGGTCGGGCAGACGGCAATCCAGGTCTCAGTACCTGGTTGGATCTAGCATCCTCTCAGTCAACTTTTACCGATAAAACTTTTAGGAATAATTTCTTACCACAGTGTACTTCCATGGTCTTTCGTCCCAGTCATTTTCGTAGAAAAAATAGTAATGAGGTTGCTCCTTGTTGAAGAAGTCTCTGTCGCGCATCAGGACGCCCGGACCGCCATCATCAAAGTCTCCAGCTGCAGAAACCGCTCAGTGGTTAGTGGAAAAGAATTGTGTGGAGGGATGGAAACGCATACTTGACAAGATTGGCGGCGCAGAACGGTTGCCACAAGGCTCCGCATGAACGCTTTGAATTGGAGTTTTCTTCGTGATATTCCAGCCATGTCGGCTTTCAATGAATAGCGAGGGTTTCGGGAGAGCTGGAGCAACAATAGGTGCCTGAAACGAGAGTGATAAAAATGCCAGGGTAATACTGGTAGTTCGATAATCCAAGACGTAGTAGTTGAGGTGCATGTTTTCAAAAGACAAAAGCGATCTGTTCAGAGATACGTGGTCAATGCCCAAGATCTTCAAAGATGGCCAGTATTAGATAGACTGGTGATTCAAAAAGAAAAAAGAAAAAAAGATGAGGATTTGGCTTCTTGCTTGCAATCAGCTCGAAGACATTCCGCCACGGCGAGGCCCAAACGAGCTCTTCTACTCAGGAAGGGGCCTCTCACGGGTCACATCACAGGAAGTCTGGATGGAAGGTTCGACGACGGCCAATGGCAACAGCTACCTGTCGCTCGTACACATTACGATATTAAGGGAAGAATGCGCCCACATCACTGCTACGAACTTCAAGTAGGTACCCAATTATTCCCATGCAATCACCGAGTAATCGTCGACGTCTCGCGATGCCTATCCACCTTCGGAACATTGATTCATCAGGGCATGCTCGTCCTTGCTAGCTTAACCAAATTCACTCACCGAAGGCGCCCGCTAGTCGAGGTATAGCTCTCCGGAAACGGAAGTTGGAAAACTGACGACCAATATCAATGCGATGCTGGTCAGAGCCTCGCAGCCTCTCGAGTAATCATGCATAGCCCCAATCATGTCGCTCCACGCATGCAGAGCTCCCAGAGTTCTCGCGGATATACCGTTCAACCTCACTAACCAGTGAGCGGCGGCAGCCTACCCCTCTCTCTTTTGTATATGTAGGAACACTGATCGTGTTGATTTGGTAAATCTAATGCTATCGTGTATTAGCAGCCAAACAATATAAATGCAATATGTATGGATTCTTGCAGACCTCGGGCGCAATCTTGCTCCTCTTACTGTCAACGCCAATCCATGGCTCCATCTGGCAGAATAACGTTAACTTTTCGGCATGTTATCAAGACTTTGTCAGCAAGATCCCACAAAGCTGTAACGACGATAGGCAAGTCTGTGTCAATAACACGTTCGGTGAGATCATTCACCCCGGCCACGTTTACATCACTTACGATACCTGCCTCCGAGAATGCGGAACTGGCTTCGGATTCTGGGACATCAAGGATGTTCTCCTTCGAATCTCTCTCTGGGTCACACCAGCCATCGTTCTGATTGCGCATTATCATTTCCCCCCTCTAGGAGCATGGAACAGCATCTGCGTGGTGGTGCATGTCCTGGCAGACCCTATTGATACCCTCTGGTGCCTACTTACTCGCATAGCCATACGTCACGATCTCTTGAACAGGGCAGCAAAGTGGGAGCTTGAAAGCGCCGGCGCAATAGCGACTATATGGGCCACCTACGATGAGCTTGGCTTTCAGGATCCCTCCGAGGATTTCAGAACTGCCTTGGCCGCATTGCGAAGGAATCATGGCTTTGGCGAAGATTTCCTCAAGGTCGACGAGAACAGACGGCCTGACAGGGCCATCACTTCCAGATCTTTAGACTCTACCTTGACAGCAAAGGGAAGAATCAAGGCGTTCTTTTCCTCCGCTCAAAGCCAGCAAATTTACCTTGACCGAGTCCATCGCGCAATCCTGAACCTCCAGACCGATGAGCGCCGAATGTTGTATCATATCGAACTCGCCGCCCAACGTCTTGTCTTCAACAGACAGGAGTCCCTTCTAACCACATGGATCTCCATCTTTGGTCTTTTATCGGCCTTGATGGGCGCGTTTGTGCGGACTTGGACAGAGCGCCTCAACAACCAGACAGCCCACACAATCGCCACTGTCACTCTCTTGTTAGTCATCGTGCCTATTGTCAAGTTAAGCGGGAATCTCGGCGCATTCACCTCATCTACTGCACCTATCGACATCATCGAAACGCTGCGCAAGGATCTCGAAAACGAGTTCAGCACCGAAGTGGCCGCCCTTTTCCCTCCCCTGCGAAAACTCCTTGACCTTAGCCTGAACCAGCCAAATCGAGCACGATGTGGTCCAATTCCCATGCAACAGGACGAAAGCATCCCACTCACTCATCTCCCTTCGCAAAGATTTCCGCCCCCGCGTGCAATGCTTCTCCTATCCTGGCCGCCAGTCGCACCATACGCGGGACTCAACAGCTCTTACCGTCCGTTCAAGACTCTGTCAGACTCTTCATGCAAGTCGCAGACTCCCCGCTGGCTTCCTCGGTTTCTTACCCCTGTGCATCGGCATCGCAAATCCTCCCTTCTTCTTTTTATCTCGGCCCTCTGGATCCTGGTGTTCTGTTACGTCCCAGCCCTCGTGATCTCCTTCCTGACGCCGCTCAGAGGATTCGCTTGCCGATCTCTAGCCTGGACAGTTATCGCAACCTGCTGGATCGTGAGCCTTGCCACTTCTCTCTTGCTCTCCCTCCTTCAGAGCAGTCGGTTCTGGAATTTGTCGCTCAAATGTGTCCCCGACACCTTCCGCCGGCGGGTTTCCCTATCATCCCCTCTCACTCTCTCCTCTCAAAAGGCGTGGAAGATTACTTGCCTCCGGGATATCCTGGTATCGTTATTCATTGCTCTTATTGTGGTGGCTCAGCAGATTGGATTGTACAACAGCTGTTACTGCAGATCTGGCGAGTTGAGCCGAGTCAACCCGAGCTACGTGAATCTGAACCCCTTCACTGATAAGCAGTTCATTGACGGTTGGAAGATGTGGGTTCCTACCCCTGGAGCAGCTTTTCTAGTAAGCTTGGCGGGGATTCTGATTATCGAGAGGGTCGTGTTTGTTGATAGTGGCCAGTTGTTTAGTAAAGGGAGGGAAGGGAGGGAGAACATGTTGGTCTGGGTCGGGTGTTTGGAGACGAGGATTAATCAATGAGAGAAATAGAGACGGTCAGGTGGGATCGGGATTTTTTGGGACTATGAGTTCAAGTCACATAAAGTATAGATGGAGTTTTTTTTTTTTTTTTTTTTTTTTTTTTTTTTTTTTTTTTTTTTTTTTTTTTTTTTTTTTTTTTTTTTTTTTTTTTTTTTTTTTTTTTTTTTT